>JAUZND010049144.1:0-19767 GCA_034780555.1 Coelogynopora nodosa | reverse complement strand
ACAGATAACTATCAATAGATACTTTGTAACTCTATGCACACATTTTTATAAAAAGTCGTTGTAACTTATGGGACGTACTGTACACGCAGGTAAAGCAAGGTTGAAAAGTGTGATTAAATAAAATATGCATTTTTTTGTGTTAGGTGGAAAACGGAGGGTGTTCAACTTCTTAGACAATTATACAAAATCTTTTTCGATCAAAATATTGTTTGAATTATAATAAATCGTAAAATTCAAAAGATCCATGCCTTATCTATTTCAATTGTACAAATTAATTACTATATATCAATCTAAAACTAAATCTAAATAATTATAATAAATATCAAAAATCACAATTCTATATTTCATTCATGCGTAAATGGCTTGAATGACTAATTATTAATAAATGATTAGTTGAGAAAAATGCTTCCGCTACCAATGAAGCTAGCAGTTCTAGCTACCTTTGTCTCATTATCTTAAAAGGCACATTTTCAATACTCAGTCACATTTTTAAATAAATACGAAAAATGCCAATAATTAAACAGTATTGATAACTTTTTGCATCACTCACAGAAGGCTTGCTGAAGGGGATGCTTGTAGCGTCAGTGAAAAAGTTGTGTTTCCTGCTGCAGCCCGAGACAATCTTCATCTTGGATATCTCCACGACGGGACTGCCGATCTTGCTGGTTGGTTTGTATTCGGTGAGGCAATCTCCACTCACGTCGGTCTGGAAAGTGGAAGTTTCAGGGTTTCAAAGAATTTACACATGCTGTAAATTTCAATTGGATAGTTGTCAAATTAGGAAGTTAAATTACATATACTCTGACAAATTAAATAGGTATCATCCTTTTTTTATCAAACCGTAATATACCCACCTAATCGTGATTTGAAACTTTAGTTTAACGAAGTAATGAATGTAACACTAGGGTACGACGCATGGTTAATGGACTATAGTTACCTATAATTTTTTACAATTTTGATATAAGATAACATTTTAATTTCAACAAAGTGAAAAATTGTATTTTTTATATATTTTATTTTCATAATAATGATTTTATCCTTTTTTTCCAAGTTTATTTATATTTTTAACGATACCAATCTTTGACCTTATAATTAACTTTTACAAAATTGTAATTAATTATTATTTCTAAATAGGGACAGTTACATACTAATCAATGACATTTGATCATCGTTTTAGGAGTAAATATTACTTAAGTGCATCAAAATAAATTGAAATATGTTTCATATCCAACATTTACATACGATAGGTTCAAAAACGAACAAAAATTTCATGAAAAATTGACATCTCACAATAACCATATTTATATAATACCATGTCACATTACATAATTTTCAAAAATTACAATAAAAATATATTTTGATAACATTATGGAAATGGTGTCGTAACAATATTATAATGTGTCGAAACATCGAAAATATGTAAATATTAAACCGTATTTATATTATTTAGATTAAGTATGATTCTTCGATAAGCTCACAGCACTCTGTTAAAGTAGTCAGTGTCATAATTTTTTAAAGAAATGATTCAATCAGTAGCGCATAAATCTCGAAATATTGACTGCAAACAAACGAGAAACTTACCATAACCGCAGAATCATAATTGTATAATAAATAAAAATGAATTTTAATAAGATTACTCAATAAAATCAATGATTATGATCGATATGGTATTGTAGCAATATTATTTAATTATGAGGAAATTCTAAAAAGTAATTTAATACTGAAGCAACAACTTGTTTAATATTCTTTTAATGGTTAATTCAATTTAGAGTAGTGAGTGCCATATTAAAAAACAACAAGCAACTATAAAATGACCTAACCAGAGAGTAGCATCTCTATAAACCACAGAAAAAACCGGAATGACCGCACACCAACCCACCTCAGCCAGATAGGAGTGTACGTCGAGGCTCTCCATCGAGATCTGGAGCTGGGAGACGAGAGCCCGCTTAATGTTGGAGGCGAACTGGGTGTCCCTGGCGTCGGGACAAACCCCTGTGACCCGGCCGTTGTCGTAGCCGAAGCTGAGCGGCTCCTTGAGCACGTCCTGGGTGTTGGGGTAGGCCTTCGTGCCCGTCTCCACGCCGTGGGTCATCACCACCTCGGTCATTGTCACCGCCTCGAGCTATCAGGGAGGTGGGGAAGGGGGTTCGTAGGGATGCATTGAGGATGGACCTTGAGATTTTTCCATGATTTACATAAAATTTGCAAGACATATGATTTAACATTTTATCACTTTGACAAACACTCCCGCCACATCAGCGTTTCGATAGAAAAGAGGGGAACATGCAGTAGAAAGACTTCAAAATAGAGGAAATAAATGACTTCTCATTTGTTTCATTCCTGGTTTCATGCACTAGGTGCCAGTCTTCAGCGGTGGACACTGTTTCGGTCAGTGTGGGTCTTTTTTCATCAGGCCACCAGTTGAATTAAAAACAAAAGATAGTCCATATCAAAATAAAAGATTAATTAACTGTCTTATGTATCAGCAAGTGGAGTATAAACTTTGGTACTGACTGTGGTACTTATCAATATTATTTGGGCATAATTTACATTCTCAATTGTTAACAGATGACCAACACTAGAGTAGCGAAAATAACTCAAAATGTTTTGTTTAGTAGTAAATCTTATATATTAATTTTAAAATTAACACTACCGTTTTAAAACTCATGAGGCAAAAATATTTTGAAGATAATCTCAATAATATTGCAACATTGTAAACTTTTAAAAAATATTTAAGTGCAGTAAATATAGCAGCTAATCGCAGCACTGCATATACGATTTACACAAAACACACGACATATATTTAAATAATAGAAAGAATACTCTACAAAACAGATTGAATACTAAGAATGTATATAAAAAATCATGTAAATAATCATATACAAAATTATTTAATCATAGACAACATTTTTATACTATGAAACAATAAGACCATAATATATCACTTTAATCTAAAACAATATATATTACATTATTATTAAAACTTAAACGAATCTCCATTTTTCTAAAAATACAAAGCAAAATTTATTTTTTAGATTTATTTTGCTTTTCAAGGTAATGGTAATATTTACACATACGTTCAATAGTGTAGTAAAAATTGTAAATAATAAATTTTAAAAATTATTATCAAAATGATTAAATTACAATAATAATTGCCTGCCTTGATAAAACTATCCTGATAATTTATCAAAGCGTAGACTAGTTGACTTTATTTATATAATGAGTGTTCCTTATTTAGGAATGGTACGTCATTGAGAGCAGTAAATAGTGAACGCCACAGAAATGCCTTCCGACGGTTTAGAAAACAAAATAAAATAGATCAAAACGTAAAACATAATAATTAGAACGCAAGAGAATAAAACTTCAAACAAACTTAAAAACAGAATAATAACGATGATACAAAATCTAGACTCTGGACTTACAACAAGGGTCATCTCACAGTTCTCTCTGGCCTCGATACGCGCTGTTCCCTGAAGATCGAGCCGGGCGGTATTCTCAGTAGCATTAGCAATATCGGTACTATGAGACATCTTGAACTTGTAGATGTAGGCCTGACCGGCAGTGTAACTGACCAAATTGGATTTTCCTAACCGTTCCAAAAAATACGATCAACATGTTGTTAGAAGTACATGTAGCGAAGAATATTATAAACCACAGTAACGTCCGCAGCAGTTACTATTGACTCAATATAGTGAAACATGCTGATAAAAAAGTTTACATCTATATCGAATACATCATTTGGTCTCGACCAAAGTTTTCGTTTAAATCGCTTATAACGAACATCGGATATAGTGAACTTAAAATATAGTTTCTTCGAGGTGTAACCTACTTACATTGTGAAACAAATTCCTAGATGATTTAGAATACATTATTAAACTACATTACAATACAATACAATACAATACAATACAATATAATACATATATATGTATGTATATACAATACAATACAGAATTTATAAAATTATTATTAATCAATTATGTTTGACTATATTAAAAATATTAATTGCGAAATATATTATGTCATTGCGGATTTGATAAAAATTAGTATATTAAGAACTTATATAAGCATTTCATGAAAATTGAAATTTAAGTTATTATTACACTAATTTTTATAATATTATATAATAGTATAATCGAAAGGGATTGATCAAACTTTAAAAAATAGCTTTCCATTCATAGATAGAATTACTTAACATTTCTGCTTTTTAAAATGTAACACTGACAATATTGAATCTCTTTTTTGAAGAAAACGGCAACAAATAGCAAATAAACTCACATATAAAAATATCTATGAAAATTGTTTATAATTACACGTTAATGCAACATATTTAATATATATATGTTTAAACAATACCATAATATAATAAATTAAAATGTTAAACTTACCGCTACATTTTGTCGCACACGATAATGGCTTTTTCAGAGGTTGTCCTAAAAATAAAAATAAATATTTTAAAGTTCATTACAATCAAATACTTTCATATTATGATGAAATAGTGGTTTAAACTTACTTGCAGAAATTCCGGAAAACAGAAGAAATAGTATTCCAAGTAAAACTGGTTTGAATTTCATAATTGCACCAGAAACTAAATTGTTTAACTGGCCACGCAAAAAAATCCAAAGAAAAATGGCACGTTTCCGTTCAAGGGCCTATATATATTATGCTAGTATTGACTAGTATTGACGTCAAACAAGTGGTAGTTATAATCAGATACTTACAGAGGTTAAAAGTCAAATAGTGTATCATAAATACCGCTAATCAGTGCAGAAAAAATAAAGGACACTAATCCAACATCGTGGATAATCGTCGTGAGCATACAGTTAAAATTGATTAATTTATTGAGAGCAATCGCTGCATGCGCTGGATTAGGGAAAGGTCCAATATGAACATTAAAATTCAGTCTAAAGGTTAAAACTAAAGATTTTAAAGTGTCGAAATTATGGTGATAAATAAATTATACTGAGTGAAAGTTTTATATGCCGCTAACCAAATTTAAATATATATATATATAAACCACTTCATGTTTAGAGAACTGCATACGTACAAAGGGGTTAAAATAATAGGAAAAGCTTATTAAATGAATTTTAATAAATATATGCATATCAAAATTGAGCTTTAAATAATCATTAAAAGATAAACAACATTTACGCTTTACCACATTTATGACCACAATTCGTTTTTTTAAATCCGTATTTTAAAACCTTTAACCTGTAGTTTAATTTAAATATCAATTATCATTAATATAAACCATTAAAAAATAAGCAACATTTACGTTAAACAGCGCTTAATATGACAGCATTTTGTATTATATTTGAATTTGTATTTTTGGATTATGTAACCTCTAACCTGTCGTTTACTATAAGGGGAGATCAGAAGGTAGACCCTAGAATATATGTGCCATAACTGTCCTTTTTATTGAGTATCTAAAAACTTAGCCACTCAATGAAATTTGTCCTTGAGATTAACAAAAATATTAGTAAAACTTCTATGTAAAATTGTATCACGTGATTGTATGCTATGATTGCATTCTTTTTGATAAATATTTTAAAATGTTAATCTATGTAAGTCTAAGTATAAAACTAACTTAAATATTATGAAATCAATATCAATAAACAAAAGGAATTAAAACACATTAAAGTAAATTTACAGAAAATGTAACTTTATCGATTTCTATAGGTACTGACATTTTTCCAGTAAATTATTGCTGCTAACTATTAATGACTAATGAATTATTTTGATTCTTTTGATACGCTATCATACTGCACACAGATTCCTCTATTTTTGCATACTTTTTCCAATTTATCTGATTCTTATGGTTTATTTTCCCGTATGTACATAAATGCTAACATAGTTAAGTTAGTTTTGATGCATTATGTTAAATTTGTGATTGAATTGTTTTGTAAAAAATATATTTTCGTATATTATTTGACACCATCATTTATCGGTTGTAAAAGTAAATTTATAGAGAATGAAAACTTTTTAAAAAACTTATTTGATAATAGTTTCGTTATCAATATTCTGCTAAATAGCAGAATATTTTTAGTTTTATATAACAATAGTTTTTTAATTGTGATTAAAATATCTCAAAATTAAGATATTGATGTTCTTTGAATTTCTTCTTGTGATATATTTATAATTTAGTACGTTTAGTTAGTATACTTTTTGATGATAAGTAAGAAAACACCATAATATATACCCAAAATTCTATTTTAGACTGAACAGTGTAATGACTAATTTAAGACCGATTTAATATTGAAAGCCAATATTGCTAGGCCAAACTTTCTATCACCTCGAAAATGATTATATGCGGGGCCATATGTCATTGGAAAAGGTGTAATGGTAAAAAATAACACAAACTATATGAAAATAAATTGACGATTGCCATGAATATTTACAATACAGCTAGGTTGCAAGATTCAAGGGGTGAAAGTTGTCATCGGTTAAATTAAATTGATTAGTGCTTAAATTCCAACTCTATTGATGTATTTTAATTATGGGATAACTTTACTCGAATGCAATCTCACCCATAAAATGTGGTATTCACTCAAGAATCAAGTTGCGTCGATATCATGGCGCACAAATGCTAGAGTGAGTACACATAACTGTGAACTCATTCCAAAGTGCATAAAACTGGTTTGTATTAAGAATATAACGATTGAATTATCGCTAAATTATGTATAGGTCGTGGATAATTGTTTCAATGCCGGCTCGTATAACTGCAGTCAGTATAGCAATGGGGTGCTACATGAAATATTAATCCCCATAAAATATGTTAACACTTACTCTATAACTTTGAAATAGTGATCATTCAATAGTTTTAATCCAGTTTGTAAAAAAAATATGACTGTAATCATGTTAATTTAGTAAAAAACAAAAATTATTAAAGATTTTACAAAGATGAAATATATATATTTATAAAGGTCATTATAAATGTTGAATGCATTACCAATTTATAACATTTAATAATGGAAATTTTATTCTAGTAAATTTAGTTAGGATTATATTGACGAATCAGCATTCAGCCAGTTAAATATTCTCCACTGCAGTTTTTACTACATTATGATATGGTTTTTTCAAGGCGCTTCTAAATATAATATTAATCATCTCTTATAATCAGACGCATGATAAGCTGTCTATTTATCGTTACATTACGTTATATTCAGTTTAAAAACTTAAATACTTTTTAATAAACACAAATTTTAAAAGTCTCTAAAAAAGGATATTTTAGCTCATTTTGAAATACCCCCCCCCTTACCCTCTTGGTACTTTGAGGGGTAAGAGGATAGTTTGAATCAGTATTTTTGGTATTGTTAATTAATTAGTACTAATATATAGAGATAGCAGGAATGTAGAAATTATATAATACAGAAGTATAAAGTAATTTTATGTGAAATGTCTCCAGAGAAACAATATTAACATGTAAAAAAATATTAATTATACAGCTGATAATAATCATAATGAAAATTGTATATAAAATAATGTCTGTCTGTCAATAACTCCTCTGCAGACTTTTGATATTTTCGAAATAAATGTACTTCTGTGACATTTTTGTAGTGAACAACAGCTGGTTTCACAAATCGCCACAATAAAATAATTTTAGTGTGGAACACTTAATTGTATGAAACTCAAATTTGTCTGATTAAATTAATATCTCCTGGACAATAAGACTATTCCTTTTTTTCAGAAACATAAATTTCAAAAATCACAAAAATGTATCTAAAATTTTAACACTGTACGCCAAAATCCTGCAAGTACCAAATCTAGTGAATCAGAAAAATATGCAAATGTATTAAAAAAATTATAATATGTGAAAACATTTCTTTATAGTCACTAAACTAAAGTTCTTTTATGACACATTAATGTTAGAGAAACGTATATGGAGGATACCTACATTTGGTGCAGGGTATAAATGGTAAAATATTAAATTATTTTGTTTACAAAACTGAATAAAAGTAATTTTCTAGATATATTATTGTTAAAAAAGTCATTAAAATGACGTGGCCTTGAAAAATAGTATATATATGCATATCATTTATATCATATTATGTATATACTTTCCTTCGATAGAAAGTGCGAACGCGATATCAGTTGCGTGTAGCTTTCTACATCGAGAGAAAATGTGTCAAATAAAATAGCTTATACAATATGCTTACAATATGTTTACAACCATTTTTCGGGAGTAAAATTTAGCTTAAAGCCTTGCGATTACTTCAAAAAAATCTATTACTATTTCTTTATTGGACCATCTGTTATCAGTAATGGATATGCTGTCTTCAGCAGTGAGCAACGTTGGGTCTTCCGCTGGTACCATCGGTAAAGCGCCGAATTACCAAAAGTTGAGTCATTTTTCACTTTGTTCATGATTTCCCTTATTCAGGTGCTTTTGAAGCCGAGATTCATCTGTAGTTTCAGATGTCAACTAAATAGTCAATATAGAAACTATCGTCCATCACCAAAGCCATGAAGGCATGTGAATTAAATTTTTTATTCAAATATATATATTATTTAGAAAATTTATGCAACATTCCATATAACAAGTTGTGAATTTGAACGTAGAAGTTAAGTGTTCTACCATGGTTGAAAATATACTTGCGATCCACCACGTGTTAGTCAGAAACAAATGATATGAACGAAAAGAATGTTGTTCAAGGTTTTGCTAAATGACAACCCCAAAGAATACTGTTAAGCAGTGTTTTAGACGTTTAGAATCTATTTTCTCTATAAAATGTTGTGGATATGATGCTCAAATTATTTTCCATAAATGTGACTCTTGTGACTTTTTATTAATGGCAATATTTTTTTCATGGGAAATATAATAAATTTGATACACGAAAATTCCACCCCCGGTAAAAAAATAATGCTATTAATAGCTAATAAATCAAATTAATTAATTTACCATATTAATAAAATTATTATAATAATGGAATTTTATAATATAACTGCAGTTTGTAGTAAAACGAAAAAAAAGTAAAATATAATTGCACTGGACTTTTAAAAGAACTTCACTAAACTGTAACGAAACTCATATATTCTCTTTACTGGTGATTAAATTGTTATTGACCACGATTACTTTAGTCAAAACAAAATTAAGGGGCAGAATAGTAGTTTTGTTATTTTTTAAAATAATTAAATAAAAATGGTTACGAAAACTTGCTTGTATAGTTAACCACCAGTAAACAAGCAACGGTGTAATCTACAAATATTTTTCTTTATTATAACAAAAAAGTAACAACATAACTACAATATAAAATGATTACTCATCGTTAATTTAATCGGATTTTAATAGAACATTGAATTATTTTTTAAAGAATCTCCTATAGTTTATTATCATTCATTGGAATTACTTTTCAAAATGATAAAGTGACCGTATTCTTTATTTGAATTAATATATTTTGAGATAAAACTGTATTCTAAATATTTAGATAAACTAGTTGAATCACTAATTGGTTCGATAATAACAAATAATTATGTCATTTAAATAAGTCAAGGAGCCTGTTAGATAAAGAGTCGACTAATAAACACTTAACATATCTATAAAACTTTGTATATCACCTAGTTAAACATGTACTAAAGTTCGGTTCAGCTTGTTGTCAGCGGATACTTATATTCAACATGTTGCTCTATAGGATCATGAAAACACTCAACTGTGATATAAATTGACAGTGCTCAAATGGTTATTAATATTAACAACAACATAACAGTTATCATAGATGCACATAGCTATCATACACACTCAAACCGTTTAACCTTCAAACGCGAAAAAAAAGTGATATTCTATTAACATCAATTTTTGGTCAATACGACCCCAAATACAGTATTCACATTTTGGCGGATATTATTATTTGAAATTCAATTTTATAACATTTAAACATTATAATTAATCATTGTAACCATTTTAGTAGCTAATTTTAAGTTAATTAATATATTTTTTCATAACAAAAAAACAAAAAAGCAAGCATAAACTGTGGATACAGAATGTATTATTTAAGAAAAATGAACAATAGCGTGATCATAGAACAATGTATGGTATATACTTCGGAATATAAATACCCTAAAAGTAGGCAAATTTATCTGATGTAAAATTTTAAAAAAGAAGTATGTAAACAATAAATATATGAACTGCCCATGGCTTGCATTGTTCATACATAATAAAAGACTCCAAAGAAGGCAAATAGAATTTGTTGCAAAATTTTTACACAAAAAAAACATGAATTATAATGTACAAAAGTACAACTTTAAAAATATCCAAACATCATTTTCATGTTTAGACCGTAAAGTTACAAAAAACTAACATTATTCGTGTTTAGACAGACAGTTCACAGACAATCTTGACGAGGCATGACATAGTGGACACTGCAACAAAACATGTTGCACACACTGCACTTATTCTTCATGTTTCGATCATGATCTCTGTGGCACATGAATTGTGACATCGCCCTCCAATGATGAGATCTGGAGCTGGCCGTTGAGCCTCATGTGCAGGAATGGCAGGGGCGATCAGCCACTTGGCCGCTCTAAAAGGCATACTAAGGCTGCAAAGAAATAGCCGACGCTTGTGAGATTCTCCAACGTTATTATGTATTAGGAAACACTGCCGAATGTAGAATGTACACGCTTACAACGATATTGTAAAATACAGCCGCACGTACCACCTTTTTGACATGAATTTGAACGTGTACGCGCCCGATTATCTTGTCCATTACGTCAACCCCTACTTTGGATTCATTGCAGTCAAAAATAGATCTCGGTTTGAATGGTTGGTCAAGTTCGACTTCTGACGTCGAGTGCTGGTTTGATAGAACTAGGACCGCTTTGCTGGGCATTATTTCATATACGAAACGATTTCAATCGTGTCTTCAGGGGTGTAGCCTCTCAATCGTAATGGAACTTCGTGTCGATCGAAATGTACTGTACAAAACAATATGTCAAGTCACGGGCTAGCAAATGGCAGGACAAATCCAATTTACTGTCAGAGAAAGACAGACATGCTCACCAAGAAGAAGTTCTCTTTGATCATCTTTCCACATATACATTTTCATTTTCTAGCTATACTAGAAAGATGTAGAACCACTTAGATTCCAAAATTTTAATCCGTATTTTTCAGGCTTCCTTGGCGTGTACTAGATATATCGCCATGTACCTCGCTATGGGTACACTTGCTCATCAACTGGGATGGAACCTGTCACACCTGGACGATAACATCATTGTGAATTATCTAGAAAGCCTTCGAGCAATGAACGTACAGCAGTAATTTTTTGTAAAAAAAACAGGTCGAAGTAGAAAATACTTTCTATGGAATATAATTTATAGCCTTTTGGATGTAGTTATGGATTTCTATGCGTCGCTAACTAGATAAGTTTGTTCTGTTAGCTCGGCAAATGCGTGCATGTAGTGGAAGTATCATAACACGGCGGGGAAATTGATGAAATCAATTGTGAAAATAATATGATTTGGGATCAAGACGACCCCAATTTGTCGGTAACCGATAACTACCTTTTATATCTAAACTATAAGGAATTATTGCATATTTTTTGGAATATCGTACACGACTAAATTAAGTAATTCTCCTAAAAGAACAGCATATTCGTGCGTTTCTAGCCCATTTTATACATATAGTTAAACATGCTCAGGTGTCATATAGACCCCAATGGTAGTTTGAAGGTTACCTGAGAAAAGCATTGATAAATATGACATGATCGTCGTAGACTACACATGTAAACAGTGGCCTCGTTGTCAATCAGAAGGAATATTTTAAATATGCTATACTTGATCTGCCTTTTTACTAGACTAGATTCTTTAAATATAAGACTTAGCAATTCCTTTTCATAAATAAAATTCAACCTAAAAGGAAGTTAGAACTACTAACTATGAAATCTTATTTAATTTGTCAAAATTAAAAACAAATATTTCAATAATTATAGCTCATATGTGTATATAGGTTAATATTTGAAGAAAAACTCTTGACTATTCCATAATGGGGTGCAGAAAGTGTACATATTGAAAATCGGATATACACATACGTGTTATATATTGTTTCTCAAAGTAAAACATTCTTAGATATTAAATGTAATAAAATTACAAGTTTACGGAGTTAAACTGATACAACATTTGAAATATAAAGTGGGTTTTTTTCCATACAAATATTGTATCTAAATAAATATTTCGACAGTATCAGCAAGATTTTCATTAAATAAGGAAACAAAAAATGTGGAAATATTTTCGTCTACATACATAATCCAAGCGGAAATATTCGTCAATTCATTGTATCGTGCAAATATCGAACCAAGTAGTGCTGTCTCTCTGCTGTTTGTACTGGGTCTCCGCTTAGTGCTTACTTATTAAGGTATCAATTGATACACCCTCTCATCGTGTTTAGAAATATAGCATCAATAGTTGATTAGAATATGTATTAAATATGTTATAATAAGGATATAAATAATATGGTAATAATTTGAAGAAAATAATAAAATTTTAAAAATTCTACATTCGATGATACAATAAAAATAGTAAAAAATAATTCAATCTTTTATCTAAAACATATTCCACATTATATAATAAAAATCTATATTATCATTCAAATAATATGTTAAGTTGTCAGAAAATATAGAAATAGTATTTACTTTAGTTTATTAATATATTACCTCTTAGTAGTCCATAAAAAAGTATTAATAAAAAATACGTGGAAATGCAAATATATTATGTCGATACTTAATGGCAGTAAAATGATGCAAAATTGAATTTAGACTACGCATTCATATCGTTGTCATATAGCAAAACTATCATAAGTACAATTTTGTACTTGATATTTTTTCTATTTTAAATGAACTAATAAATAAATTAACTTATATAAAATAAGAGTATAATAATGTTTCAATAGCACGTTATGTCATTTGAAATACATAAACTAATTTATTAGAGAAAAAATTATCAAAGTCAAATCGTTGAAAACAAGCTAAACAACAGCGATATTATGAATACTTCATAATAGCTAACAACTTTTTTTTCTTTCTCTTTTTTGCACGGCTTTTCAAAAACATTCGTCAAGTTTTTTTATTAAAAATTGAAGTAATAAACTAATAACCGTACAGGTGTTTATTTGTTTTTTAATGGTATAAATCCCAGCAACAGTCAGCTACGTCGTAAAAAGAAAGCCATGAATAACCATTCTGCTTATTAACGCAATAATTGTAAATCATAAAATAAAAAGTTTACATTTGTTCTATATATTTATGTAAATGTTTCAACTAATACCATTTTCATAATGATAAATGCAGGGTGTTCTAACTCATAGTAACAATATGCTTCCAGTTTGTAAAATATTTAGTTTTATTATTTATTAATAATACAATTACATAAAATAATAACAACATTCACATTAAGATAACTTGAAGAATTGAAAGGAGGGCTCGTAACTCGAATTTATCATAATAAGTAAAAAGAAGTGTTCATACCTTATTTTAATTCTATTAAAAATATATACTATATTATAATCTATGAACAGATGTCCTTTAAAATATCAGAATAAAACATAGTTAGCACTTTAAACAAAGACAGCTTCGGGTTTCAACAGCCGCAGGGTAATAAATAAAATGGTCAAAGCCGACTTAGCAGCCACTAAAAGATGAGGCCTTGTATCCGGCATTATGAGAAATGCATACTAAGTTAGTGTAACTATTTTTTAGCATATTTTATTAACTTTCATGTCTATTCTAATTTTTGTTTGAATTTATCAACGAATTAATGTTAAATACTTATTTCAGAATAAACAAAGATATTATTATGGGGCATAAATTATGTCTATAATCTTGTAGGTATATATTATATGTCGCTTAAAATCAATAGCGTAAACTGGGGTGACTTTTAAAGATTTTCAAAAATGTAATTTCACCAAAAAATACATGTATTAATTATTTAGTGAATTAACTATTGCTAGGTATTAGGGGCTGCATTATTAACATTCAAATTTTAGTAGTGTTTTCCACTTTAAAAACTGTTATAACAAACATAATTGTTTTATTGTTCAGTCAAAGTTACCAGAGTATGATATGTATATACATATATCGTTAGAATATTGGAAAATAGTATATTAATAGAGGCGGATCCAGGATTTCGGCAAAAAGGGTGCTCAAGCAGCCCTATGTGGCGAGCGGCCTGCGGAGCGAGCCTATAAATCCGAGCTCGCGAGGAAATTTTTTGGGATTTTAGACCTTAGAATGCATTTCCTGGCATATAAAATCATCATCTGGCATTTATTATTTTTGAACTTAGAATAATATAGATTTGAGCACCTTATGCCATTCCAAGGGGGGTGCTAAAACTTCTTTTGGCCCGCAAAGGGGGTGCTCGAGCACCCTGAGTACCCCCCCTGGATCCGCCTCTGCTAATCATATATATTTTTCAAAGTTGACCACACTGAACACATGACGAGTTTATTATATATTTTTCTTTATGTAAATCGAATGATTGATCTGCAATTAAAAGTAATTTAAATGTTACATTACTTATAGAGTTGACAATAATAGCACACGTACTAATACAGTTACTGCCTAAATCTGCTATCTTATTGTTTTATTTTTGTTTTACAGATAGATAATACATAGTACATAGGGCTGTTTATATTTTTAATTATTATTCATTTAAATTAATCAGTCATGAATGAGAAAACGCTTACATTAGATTAAATAAGTTATCCTAAACTAAACACTTTCTGATACATTCAATGTGTTCGGATTAGCTGCGGCAGAATCCATCTAGAACATACGTCGTGATTTTTTAATAAAATTATTATGATACAATAATAAAATATATTTACCATTCTTAATTCAAGTTAAATTATTTTCCTTACAGATTCTGGGGGTGGTGGTAATTACATTGAGTTAATATTTAATATTTTTCATTATCTGTTTGTCTGAAATTTGATAGATATTTAGTAAGTTTAACTGAATTATAACTATACATGAAAAATTGACGGAAAATTTTAGAGCTTGCTTGTTCCCCTCATCGTTACAAAAAACGAGAAAAATTGACAGTGGTTAGATGAACAATTAATGAAAAAATTCAACCTAAATATTGTTACTTTGGGTGGACCTACTCTTATCTAATGATCAAGATGCGGTTACATTATTTTTTTAAAATATATTTATTTAAAATATATTTTTAAATTAATAAGAATTAAGTGATAAGTATTATGTACAACATTTGTTAACACGATAAACCATATGATCTAGATATGAAAATGTGATCCGAATAATGCAATCAACCCATCCGAATTAAAATTTTTATCTCAAAACAGATTCAACGGATGTTAAATTCATTGCTTTACATTTAGTGATGTTTCATTATGACTCATCTTACATTCTTTAATATATTGATAGTAAATTATACACTTTACAACAAATGCGGAAAGTCATTAGTGTTTAAAATAAGCACACTTTTAATGGTGTTACTTATCATCACATTGAGACAAGAAAATCGACAAGAAAATGATTTACCAACTGGCCATGAATTATGCAAAATATTTAAAGATGAGATTACATCTATATATTTATATAACTGAACCATTAATCTTTCGTGTTATATATATAGAGGACATAGTTCATCAGTAGCCTATATGTCTGTATATTACTTTTAGTAAATATAAATTAAAACATTTGAACAATTAATCTCACTATGTGAATTAATAATATTTATAAAAACGACGAATGAAATAAATAATCAACGTTTATAAACGTATTCGTTTATACTTATACAATTCGGTCCAATATGACCATTAAACAAACAAAGTCTCCATTTAATATTCCAGTAGTTTTTATTATACTTTAATAATTTTTAAATGTATAACAGTTAATTAATTTGTATTCAAAGATCACTGCGTTATAATATATTTTGATATTATTAGTATTATATATTCTACCTGTAACATATTTGAAGATATACAAATATTGTAGGTGTAAATTTATAGGAATTTAAATTGTCTGCTTGTGAAAGTATGCAATCACACCCACAAAGCAGATAACAATAACGAGTTGAAGCAATTGATCCACAACGTACAGGAACACCTGGCCGCCATGAACGCCTTCTGGTATCAGAAGAACATGGTATTGACGTAGCGTCTGAAGTAAGTTCATTAAAGGATCAATCCGACCTGCCGGCATGCTGTACCATTTCCATGAAGTCGAATTGCTGGATACACAGAGCCAGAGTAGCCAGGCTGTGTTGAGGATGAGGCAGGTGGTGCTCTGCCACGAGTAAGCTTTGAGCAAACTGGGGTGGAGAAGCCAGGTATTGAGGGGGTTTAGGAAGCAAGTCAGCGAACACCCGAACAAGCATAGGATGAACCCTATGGTTAGGCGAAGTTGCGAAGATCTGCGAGGAATGAAGAGGCTTGCTATGAATGCAAAACTGAAGACATGAACGGGATATTGCCCGATATGATAGCTGTTTTCATGCCTACTATATTGAATTGATAAAACGAAATCCACCAATAGTGTGTCTTTAGACTGGTGAACTTTACAGGTGACGTTTTTCAAGTATCCACCTAGTTTTGTATATTTTTTGCATCGATAAGTAATATTCTGTCTGTTAATTCCACGATAAAAGTGACTAGAACAGATCATATTTTGTTGGTCACTATCTGACAAGTCGTTGTGCTGGCATTGGAATATAATCATCTCAGATCGAAAAAACAAATAAGAGAATTTGTCGTTATATGTCAGATACATACTCTTCCTACTGTTCCGGTATTTGGTATCAAAAATGTGTGGATACCATGCATTTTTAGTGTTTACAGACTTTTCATCTGCCCACACTAAACGATAATTAATGTAGCATTGAATGTAGTTTTCCTGAGGTAAAAATTGACACTGGTAGATTGCAAAATACATGTCTATGCCAGTTTTGGAAACGCTTAGAGGTTTCATAAACATTGAATGCGCTTTAGAATGTATTTCGAAAATAACCAGAAATAAAACCAACTTGGCTGAAAACTTCATAATTACATAAATTGATAGAAACCTTTTAAACTATTGCTTATATATTATGTGTCAATTCAAAATGAGCAGAGGGTATCGTAATGCTATTATGTAAATATTGTTGTAAATTATTGTAAACATTAGTTGATATTAATGCAAATGAGATCACATAACATGGATAATATTGGTGCAAATATGTGTATAATTAGGGGCTAATAATTTATAACACAATCAGTATCAGTGGGTTAATTACAATAATCACTACTAAATGGATTGCGACAGAATAAAAATGATAGAAAAAACAATATTATAAGTTATTACTTTTATATGTAAGCTTTATTACCATGCGTTCATAATTTAGACTTAATATACATAACTTAATAAATTAATAACAATACTGCAATAAAGGACTGTATTAAATAGATTTTTCAAGTATACGTGCGTTCGTAAAACTTAATGTATATATAAATATGTGAATAGGTGAATAGGTGAAGGCTTCGTCTAGTAAAATAATATATAGTGCATAGTAAAATAGTTGTAGCATATTATATTTGATGGTGTATATAGACCACATTTATTTATATATATATATAGATAAATAGAAGTAGTCTTATAAACTGTTAATAAAGAATATCATCTAATTTCTAACCGAAACCAACATGGTCTATACCTATACTCTGTTACTAAAAAATACTCCTAGAAAATACCTTCATTTAAAAATACCCTTTTTCGTACCCTTGATTTTAACAGAGTACAATCGAAATCGCTTTTTCTTGTATTAATGCTTGTAAATAATATGCAATGTCAAAATATTCCTTTGCATGGTCATTGTAATTGTATTTTAAAGTCCATACGCTTTTTTTAAATATGTAAATATATATAAATGCTTTAAATAAGAGGTAGGCTACGCATTTTGTTACGTAATTTGCGAAGTCTTTGGAGGTTTGTTTTATTATACATATATTATATTTCAATAAAAATGTAAATACTGAGATTAAAAGTTGTACTCTATCAATTAATAAAGGGTATTGATAAAAATTATATAATATTTGGTTTATACTTCAGTTTTCTGGATTCTGTTCATTTTACCGATTTCCATACCTCTATTCCATACAAATTTGAAATTTAAAAATATATTAATTTGGCTCATTTTATATACTCTTTGATTAATAAGCAATATTTATATCACAGTATTCAAATAGCGAAATCGATATTTAAGAAGAAAATTTAATGCTGTCTTATTTGTCACTTTTCCCCCGTTTGATATTGTGACAAATGAGTTAAACCAACTTTACTTTAATTTTAATATTACAGCTTTGATTTATTGTATATATAATGTAATATGTTGTTATATTAAATATTCATATCACTTAGGATAAAACGGAGTGATAATAGAAAGTTATAATATTATAATAGAATATAGAAAGTTAGAGTAGGCTAACTCAGTCAAAAATAGTTGCCTTATCAGAAATTCAGTATGTTAGATCCCGAATAAATTGTCATTAATCATAACGCGTTCAGATGTAAAAAGTAATGTCTTGCGTTTATTTTAGATAATTTATAAAAAGATATTATAAAACAACACATTATGATATCAACATATTCTATCAATTTATTTTGAAAGATGGTCAAACATTTTTATACTTCATTTTATTATAAATGAATATCTCCGCCTATAGATGGAAAAATAATGTATAGGCTATGTATCCGCCTAGTCGGAAAAAAAAATTTCTGGGTTATATATATACATAATAGCTAATATAAATATGAAAATACTGTTATATTTATTATTATTGTAAGTTATACTTAATGAATAAAATACAATGTTGTTTTTATGAGCTAAATATTTTAGGCGAAAAAAATGTTTCTATAGGTTATATGTGATATTTTTTTAGGCAGAAATTTTTTTTCTAGGTTATATGTCTGCATAACATATTTAGCTCATAAAAACAACATAGTATTTTACTCATTAGGTATAACTTACAATAATATGATATATTATTAATACAAATATAATATAGCAGTAGTTTTATATTTATATGAGCTATTATGTATATATATATATAACCTATAGGCGGACACATAGCCTAGAAATGATTTTCCCGTCTAGGCGGAGATATAACATCTTCGTTTTAGTAATTAATTAACGAAAATAACCTCGCCCGCACAAATTCCTCCACATATTCACATTTAGTGACTGAAGATCGTACGGAGACGAAGTTGTGGTCAAAATGTATGTATACAAGATCTAAGGTGACGTATAAATCTGCTTTTGTTTATGTTTGATTGGTCACTATCTGACAAGTCGTTGTGCTGGCATTGGAATATAATCATCTCAGACCGAAATAACGTATAAGAGAATTTGTCGTAATATGTCAGATACATACTGTTCCTACTGTTCCGGTATTTGTTATCAAAAATGTGTGGATACCATGCATTTTTAGTGTCTTCAGACTTTTCATCTGCCCACACTAAACGATAATAAATGTAGCATTGAATGTAGTTTTCCTGAGGTAAATATTGACACAGGTAGATCGAAAAATACATGTCTATGTCAGTTTTGGGAACGCTTAGAGGTTTCATAAACATTGAATGCGCTTTAGAATGTATTTCAAAGATAACCAGAAATAAAACCAACTTGGCTGGAAACTTCATAATTACATAAATTGATAGAAACCTTTTAAACTATTGCTTATATATTATGTATCAATTCAAAGTGAGCAGAGGGTATCGTAATGCTATTATGTAAATATTGTTGTAAATTATTGTAAACATTAGTTGATATTAATGCAAA
>JAUZND010049133.1:0-13732 GCA_034780555.1 Coelogynopora nodosa | reverse complement strand
AATCTTACTTAATTTATTTACGATAATCTTACTTAATTTATTTACGATAATCTTACTTAATTTATTTACGATAATCTTACTTAATTTATTTACGATAATCTAACTTTAGTCAATTATTTATTATATATATATTTGTAAGATTTGAAGTGTGTAAACTGTAGAACAACAACCGGGCAACTAATATTTTTTATGATAATTTTTATAGTCCAATTATTATCAGGTAATTTAGTAAAATAAAATTGCGGACGTTTTATATACTCACAGCTACGTTTTTGTCAAAAAATAATAATTACTGATTTACAATCTTATATTCCCATCATAACTCAATTAAAAAATCAAATCAAATCAAAATGTCAAATTTCTGAAATAAAACAAAAATAATCAATTAAAAATTCATAAAATCTGATTTCATTTCAGAAGAATCACATTCATATCCAATGAATATTCAGCGACTAAGGTCCATCCATGTAAACACATTTTACACCTACCTGCTGCTGTGAATGCAGATGGTGTTGATGGGACCCCCCCACCCCCTCCTCCCGGCCACCCCGACTGCTGCTGCACTGGTCCGGCTCCAACTCCTCCGGCACCAGCTGGGGCGCCGACAAGAAGTAGCTGTCCAGTCGTCGCATCTTGCTCCAGTGCTCGTGATTCAACAGGAGGGTCGCCTGCTGCTCCACACGGGGGGCGGGGAACTCGGTGCGCACCGCGCCGAACCAGGACAGGGAGAAGAGGTTCTTCACACCCTCGATCACCTCCCAGGGGTTCTGGCGCTCCTTCTTCTGCATTGTGTAGCCCTCCTTGCGGATGCGCGCCTTGCTGCGCGAGGGCTTGTGCGGTGTCACCACGATCACCTTGTTGTAGAGGAATGAATAGTAGTGTTGTTAAATGAGATGATCCACTAAGTAGAAGATGAACTGCATTCAGCTGTATTTCGAATCAAATAATTTTAAATTAATTTATTGATCATTTTAGTTTTCGGAATAACCATCATACATCTTGATGTTTATAAATTGATTGTCGATAATCAATAGAATACAGTTTACATACAAACAAACTTCATCCTCGTAAATTATCCAACACTATTTTCAATCCACGGTGATTATCCCATAAACAACAGCTTGTAACAGTTAAAATATAAGGTTAATTTGAAGTTTTCTAAATTGCAGCCAATAATGTAACAAATTCATTATTAAAACACCATACGTTATAAACAAATTACATGTTTTGAATCTATAACAAATCAATTTGGTGTCTTTGGTTGTTATAATAAATAATTGTATAATATAATCCAAACTAATATAAAAACAAATATAATAAATCATTCATGTTATGAACAGAACAATATTTGATAATTAGGGATATGTTTAGAGTTCGGATTAAGCATAAGTTCAAATCATCAAGAGATTTTATTCTGTTCAGACTGGTTGAGACTTCGGATTAACTCAGTTTGAATTAGTCAGAGTCTAAATTAAATAGCGACTTTTAATTAATTACAATAAAAGTATTGTAAGCTGCACGTAAAATTGACAAAAATTATCCATACAAATCAGACAAAACCAACTTAACAAATTAAATAAAAGAGAATTAAATTAACTTATTTATGAAAAACTGTGAAAAAATTAAAATTAAGAAAACGTAATAATCTAACAATTAAAAATTCGTTGACTTTTCCACGTTTTCTCAAGGACGCGGCTGGAACCCTACACCCAATATGTCTCTCTCTCTCTCTATCTAAACCCCACCTCGTAGTTGGCCTTGACAACCGGCAGCAGCGGCTTGATGAGATCAATCCCCTCAGACATCCTATCCGTGCACAGCTTCTGTATCCGCTTGGCCACACTGGTGTAGGCCTTCCGGTCGTGCTCCATCAGCGTGTGCAGCAGGGTGGCCAGCATGTCCAATACGGTATGAAAGAGTTCCTGACTGGAGTGCACCTCCACCACCGAGTAGGTGATTAGCTGGGCCAACAGGAAGGCCCAGTCGACACTAAGGTCCATGTCTGCCTGGATGTGAGGGAACAGATTGCCCACCAGACCCAGGCGCACCTGGAGACACTCGAGCAGGATCTGTCGGATGCGGAGGTCGTCGGGGCCCTAGGGGGGGGGAGAGGCGGGATAGTACACTGGAGTGTTACTAGATAGCAATACCAGTGGTTTGAATTGACAAACCAACACTTTTCACAGTGGATGAAAATGGCAACTCATCGCCAAGTGGTCAGTAAAATTATTATGAATATAAAAATGAGCCATATAATTATACAAGTTTAATTGGGCAATAAATATCGTAAACATGAAGAACTTATATATCCGTAAAACACAATCTTAGATTGATAGAATATCTTGACAGAATCATAGTATAATAGCCTAATAATAAATAAAATATAAAGTGACGTAAATCGTTTGACTTTGTATTGTTGGATGGATATCCGTGTCATAAATAAAATGTATGATATTATTTTAATGATTAATAAAAACTAACTTGAAATTACTAAATAATATTGACAATAATTCATAAATCGTACCAGATTACCATAATTAAGAATAAATATTTATGACAAAACAATATATCTGCGATTGCTTGAGTTACCGGGGGATAACATCAAACTGTTTGTAGGGTAACCAATATTAGACGTCTTCAGAAATTAAAACAATTATTAAGTGCGAAATATAGTAGATAATATGAGGGGAAAATATATAATTTTTAATAATTTACGATATATTATATAAAAATTTCATCAAAATAGCACATTAAGAAATACGAAAAAATATATTAAAAAATTCCACAAAATAATTAAAAAATGCAATTGGCATTGCAGTTAATTAATTTTAAATCAAAATAAATGTAAATAAGTAATCTACCATTTTAAAGATTTTTCTGTGTAGCCTACACTATTTATATAAACATCCTGTTCATTTTAAAAGTTTCCCAATTGCATGGTAATCCCATTGTTAAAATATAAGTACATTTAATACTAAGTTGAATAAGATAAAACCTTCAATTGCGCTATTTAATAACTTATTCATTTTTGGTGTCATTAAAAAACCCTGTTATAAAATTTTGCAGACAAAATTTGTCCTGCTTAATTAAAAAGAATAATATATCCGGGTTGCCTGTATACAATTATATAACTTTTTTCATCAATTTCAGAACCCTACATAAAAAACTAAGAGCTAAATATTTTCAATGACTAAGATATCAATATGCTAAACCTTTGTATTAATTATACTCACATTAAATACGGATGATCTTGCTATACAAATAAATTTAAATAAAATATACTTAAGAACGGCCCCCATTTTCGTTGAATGTCTACCTGTATATTTAAAAAAGAATACAGAATAAATGTCAATAATATATTAATTATTCAATGGGAGAACTTTTTCTAAATATTATTATACTTGACTCAGCAAAGTTGACCAATCATTTATAAAAATGATTAAAATATCTACAGATTCACAAAATTCCGTGACATTTTGAATAATCATAAAAATCTATTTTTTAAGGTTTTCTATCATCGCAAAAACCTAGTAAACAACAAAATTATATACAAATATCCATTTTTATTGGAACAGAAATGGTTTATAATAAATTGGAACACACTGAATAGTAAAAAAAATATAGAATTATCTCCATTTCACACCTTATCCTCCGTTTCCTTAACATTGCACACGAAATAATCGATCTGAAGTCGAAGGGAACGTAACATTTCATTTTTGTGATCTTCTGTTTGTAGACAGTTGAGCAGCAGGGTCACAAAGGGCGGATGAACGAGAACCACCGAACTGCGCTGTAGATTGCGTTCCTTCTCCTGATCATTCTTGTGCGACCAAAAGTTTTTAGCACTCTCCAATTTCTGCAAGCGGGTTGGCAATCAATGTAATGTAGTAATAGTAAATAGATGTATAGCATAAAATTAAATAGGTTGAAATATATACGAAGTCACGGTTCTTAAACATGAAATTATAATTATTATAAATAACGCTGAAAAATACGCTAGCTGTTAAAACATGTATGGAACAACTCATTAAACAACCTCAAACCCTGAAAGCCGTATTGTTACATAGTTTTCCTAATTTTGAAATATGTGGTCCTCTCTAAAGAAAATACACTTGAACTAAAATTTTGTAGAAACTTTTTCTTTCTTTACTAATCGCTTTCAACAATTATTAACGTTACAAAACATGTTTTACTTACTAATTTCACTATTTAATCTGTGCAGAACATACATATATTGCCATGCGTTACACTGATGCGTGATTTATAGGTATAAATGACTAAACAATTAACTGAAATCGAAAGATAAAATAATTAATATAATTTAGAAAATAAATGATGTCAATGTTTTAATAGCTTTTCCCCATACAAAATGTTCTCAGTTCGTGTCTCAAAATAAATACAACATGATATGCTATCATATCTTCATACCTCCGATGCTGCTTTGATGATCTGCCCTTTTAACGACTCCGGCAGTTTGCAAATAAGCGGCGGGACCAACCAAGAACTGTTTTCCTCAGGCAGATGCACCGCAGGAATTCCCGGTTCACTAGATGTTGTTATGTGAGTCTCTGCCTGTAGTTGAAACAAGTCAACGATTGCTTTGGCTACTGTCTCCAAAACCTCAGTTTGTTGACCCGCCGGCATCTGCGTGAGCAATAGTTGAAGCTCCATGTAATTAAAACGTAGAGTCCATAGGTCCAGGTTTCGCAACAGTCGTGTCATTGCATTGCTCACGTCCGCTCCAATGTCAAGCCAAGGCGCTTCTGATGGTCGGCAAATAATGTTAAGAAGGTTTCGAGCTTGACTGTTAGAGAAGTTTTTATCGATAAGCACATTCTCACGGATCAAGCGAGACGAAGTCTCCTTGGAAAATCGCTCTCGTACCCATGGTACATTACAAATCTCTCGAAGCACACGTTGTGTAAACTCACCAAGCTTCATTGTCTTCACATCAATTGACTCCACTTTTTCCTCCGAACCCGAAGCAATCATCGATTCGTAAAGGTTTTCAATAAGATCTTTGTTCTTCTTGACTGAAGCATTGGCTTTGTCACCATGTACAATAAGCATTTTCAGAATGTCAACTAAGAATTCAGTAGAAACTTTTTGCAGAGCCCCTGTGAGAAGAAGTGGCTCTGACAGTTTAAATGGCAACGACCCAACTGACATTACGCGACCGGCACCATTGCTATACTCAACAGTAAACAATCGATGTAATATGTGACAGGCCAATCGAATTGTAGGTTCGATCTGTGGATCTACAGGAGCAGTACTCTGATCCACGCCTTGAACCATAGCTGGACAGATGACATGTTGAACAAATGCAGCGACAGTGAAACACTGGCGTGCTAATAGCGTACCCACCAGTAAGGCCAACCCATCGTAAATGCTAGTATCTGCTGGATTGATGCGTTTGGTTAGATCCAAGTAACCAGAAGCACTTGTCTTTGGTGACAAAACTGTATACAGCGCCCCAAGCCATTCAGGTGGAAGCGTGCTGTACAAGGCAGTCATCTGAGCACTTAGAACACAAACATTGTTCACACGGTCAAGGTTTTGTGTCTGACAGATGAACAAAATCACATTGCAAACAAAACTATACCGATCAAAGTTGATTTTCATGTCTTCTCCAAGACTAGACAGATTGATGGCAGTACCTTTCGCAGAACTCTGAATCAAATCCTCGGCATATGATTCAACAAGTGTACCTCTACCCTTGGCTGGTTCAAGTGGACGAAAAAGTGCCATGCTCACTTTAGTTGAGGCTTTGCCATAAACGACCGAGAAAGAGTGTTGTATTGGCCGGCTTGACTGGAACAAATCGTGAAGATAAGCAAGAATGCATCGCTCAGTAGAAGTACATTGAGTGGGATCTCCGACCAAACGTACCAAGTGAATTAACTGCTTGAAAGCAAGTTTCTCGACATCTTCCATTGTCATAAGCACCGCCTGATATTTTCGAAGAATACCGATCACATGTAAACTTAGCACTGATTGGTACATGATCATGCATCCAGTCTTACTGCGGAAATGATCAATGAGAAATTTAAGTTTACTCAAAGTATCTGTCACTGTTTGCAAAAGACACGTAATATTGAGCGACATTTCTATCAACTCAAAGAAAACGCTTATTGTACTTGGAACAGGAAGATAAAGGTGGCTACGATCACCAGTGAAATTCTTTCCCTGATTGGAGTTTCCACGTAAGAACACATCTGAAAATACAGGAATACATTGCGAGATAACTGACTCCATGTCATAATAGTTGAGCATTTTAAATCGTCGGGTAATTTCTTCGTGGATTCCATCCATAATAAGATTTTCATCGCGCTGTTGATCTTTTCTCTTACGTTTGCCCATCTCACCCTGAACAACATCTATTAAATAGGTCTTTTTATTGAACAATTTGCAGATATCTCGAACTAAACGCTTCAATGCATGCCGAGCCGAATCTCGTGCTCTGCCAACTCCATAAAGTAGTTGAAAACGTTGGTTTTGTTCGTGAGCATAAGAATCATCCTGTGGAAGAGGAAAATGAAGAAGGTATTGGACATGCCGTGAATGTCGCTTGTAGTCAACGTGCATGATTGAATTGTGTCCTGCAAATCCAGAACATTCAGAGCGCACTGAGTCAGGGTTATCAAAACTATTAAAATCCTCAGATACTTCCGATTTAACAGAATGCTGCTGGGTATTTAAAGAGGGTAACGGCAAAGGATGTCCACCAGTCTCAAACACTCCACGCGCTATGAATGTGCTCACGTAACTATCATGAGAAAATACCTCCCGATCAATTAATTCTCCAAACAATGAAACAAGATTTTTGAACTGTTCACTGTCAACGCTAACAATACTATCCAGCTGAGGAGCTTTTGTATCTAAAAAATTTACAAGTGTATCTTGAAATATTTTCGACCCCGATTCACATGTTTCTGCAAGCATTTCCAGCAAAGTGGCTACAACGATGGGACGATGCATTCCAGTACGTGTAGGTGACACCACCCACTCACAAAGAAACATAACCAATTGACGATTTTGAGCTAGATTCCGTTCTCCACCAAACACTTTTTGAAACAAGGTGTCCATACTATTTAATTCATCGACTTTGTTATAATCATGACGATCTATAGCATCAAGAACTCTAAGCAGATTCTTAATGTTTTCGTCAACTGTATTGTTTGGTTTCCTGTACCAACATTTTTCGGCCATTGTACTGCGCTCTATTACTGATGACTCCAGAAACTTTAAACATTCTCTGAGATGAACACTCTCTGGTCCTGGTGGTGATGGAAGGGTTGCAAGCGAACAAGGAAGTACATCCAATGGTGATCCTTGTAAATAACTGTCTTCTTCTTGGACATCATTCCACACAATAGCAAGAGGGCACTGCTGTCCTAGGCCCATAATCAGACCACTCAAACAAAGCACTACGGTACGATGAAGAGGACATGAATTAAGCTCAAGATAATTTTCCATCAATGACTGGAAATCAGCATCTGAGTTAACATACGGTTCTACTTGTGGATCAACTAGAATAATCTCTGAAAATGTGTTACAAACCCAATAAAGTAAGCGTCGAGTAATAAATTCACTTTCAGCAAATCTTGAACCCATTTCTAATACGAAAGGAAGAAAAAATTTAAGCAAACTATCAAAATCTTTGTGGTCTTCTGTTAACCGTTCTAAGGTTTCAATAAACCAAATCAGAATTTCGCCATGATCTAGCAAATCTCCATCATACATTGCTAGCATAAGGTCAAATAAATAGCGCCATTGTCGATGAAACTGATCACATGAGTCTTCAACTGTACACATAGGATCACTACTAACAGCAGGTGGTGGAGCATCATCAAGCTTATTTAAAATTTCAAGCAGAAGACGCCCAATAACGTGTGCCCATTCGGTTGAGGGATCAATTGTTGCTCCTTTCTTTTTCTTATTACTTTCAGCCATAAGATTTGTATGCATTGCAGTCATTTTGACAAGCCAAACTGCACGAGTAATCGGTACATCATTTTTATATAGTTCTTGAAAAACATCTTCTTTTTTGTTATAAAGTGGAGCACGCTTTGCAAGCCTACTAAGTGGTGCAGATCCCGCAAGATCTTTAAACCAATTATCAATTTGTTCTTTGTTTTTGTCTATAGGGTTGATGAAACTATCTTTGAGAGCGAGAAATTTCTTATTCTTGATTGTATCTGGACATGTGTTAGCTTCCTTCTTTTTGGCTTTAATGTCCTGAAAAAAAGCCCAAACATTCGCAGCATTTGGTGGATTTTTGAAAGGTCGCATCGATGCATGCTCTTCCCAAGGTGGTTTTGAAGATTGAAAGCCATCACGAACAATCTCTGCAGCCATAGAGTCTTCTCGTTGGTCGGACACTTGAGGATAAACATCAGGAGGTCCCGATTTAGCCAGCCTTTTTAGAGGCCTTGACTCAAGGGAAGGAAACGAACTCATCTAAAAATGAATGAAAATTTGAAGATTAAGAGAGCAAGAAAACAAGATAAATTGCCATAACATTTATTCATTATTTAGTATTAAAACAATATATTCTATAATAAGAAAATAGCGTATTAAAGCATAGTATATCATTAATTTAAATTATGTAAAAGATATTTTTTTAAATGAACATGTTTTACAGATATTTAAACAAACTAACCAAAAAATATAATATTAAAAAAAAGAAGTAAATAATTAAAATAAAGTTTCAAACATGATGTTTCAACGTTTTCAACAAATATCCAATTTGTTTAGGAATGTGGTTGGGTGAAAGCAGAAGACTGTGATGAAATCAATAATTAGTTTAGAGCCTTTCAATAAAAAAAATTGACATTAGATTTTGATGAGCAGAGTTTAACAATGTCATTTTCTCAAAGTGATCGTCTTGATGAGTATTACTTTGAAAGACTCTGATGATACAGATCTTCAGCAGTTACGGACTGTTATTAAACTCGTAATTCCCACTCATGGCCAAGCCAAAGTTAAAAGGTGTTTTTCTGTCAATAAACAAACAGAAGAAGTGAACCTTTCGAAGGAGTCCTTGGTTGCCAGAAGATTTACAATTGATCACATTGCAAAGGTACCTATTTATTATGTAATACTTAGTTAGTTCTAAAATACAGCAATTTTGAAAAATATGCTTTTACTGTTTTATAAGTAGCATACATACATACTAAATTATATTTTGTTTTTTTACAGGAAGGAATGTTCCGACTCCAGAGTTGCTAGTGGCTGCATCATCTGCTAGGAAAAAATATACAGAGTATATTGACCAGAAAAAGAAAGATTATGAGCTCTCTAAGAAACGAAAGTTATAAAAAAATAGCTAAAAAATAATTATAAGCTAAAGACAAAGAAAAGGAGGTTGAATGTTAAAATAGAACATTTTCAAAAACAAATAGACAATTTATTTGACAATGCTCTTGAGTTAAAAAATCCTAAAAACCAATTAGTGCAATTAAAAGTTATGCAATTATGGCTATATTGTAACTCTATAACTTTATCTACTTTTAACATAAAACATTGTCTAATGCATGTAACATGGTGATTTTGAAAAATGATTAAAAATACCTAATGTAGGCTAAATATAATCTATTTCTGATTTTTCAATAAACACAACATAATGTTATATAATGTTGCATTTCTATATTTCATATTGTATTACTGTAATCATACTAACATTTATGTACTTTCTCTTATGCCCAAAGGCTTTGCCTCATGGGCAACTCTGATATCTATATTTTAAGTACTTAGTTTATAAACAATAAAGAGCTTTTTAATAAAAGAATAATAATAGTACCTACCTATATGTATTTGGTTTTAAATGAAATATAGGTCCCTAAATGTATTCCAAGGTTGATTAAGAACTTTGCCTAAATCCTGTATCAACCCTAAACATCCCACATTCATTTTGAAATATGTTTTATTTATATTATTTACAACTTTATTAAAGTTAAAAAAATATTTGATCCATATCCATATATATTATATATATATATATATATATCAATACTATATAGTAATAAATATTCAAAATATACTATTAAAAACAATGAAAACGCTAGTTTCCAAAGATTTAGACTTTTTAAAGCAAGGGAAGTGTCATTTCAAATATTTGTAACCAATTAATAATTTTGATAAAAACATCTCAGATGTTAAGTTTTTGAATTTATTTTTTTATTTTGAGACATTGTGATAATTTGAGGACACATTAATTTGATAATTTGAGAATGATCATTACCATCACAGAGTAAAAAAAAAAAAAACTTGGTTGTCTCCATAATGCAAAGCATCATAATTTCTTAATTTTTGTTTTTAAAAATATAAACAATATTCAAAAATAAATTGAATTCTATTACATAAATTTATAGATTTTTCAACCTATTTGATTTATTCTATTTGAAACCAAAAAAAATCTTACTAACCTAGATATGTATCAAAAACCATGTCAAGGTCATGTCTCTTTTTCGCAACGATCTAATCAATCACGCTTTTATCTGTCCACTTTTAATTACGTTGTACAAAAAATGAATAGCAAAGAAATAAAATGGCACACTGTGTTCAGCATTTGGATGCTCAAACCGCCTTGGATATAAAAGTTTGAAATTTCCTGAATATAAATTATGTATACACGAGTTTCCTAAATATGTAGAAAGGTAATTTATAAGTATTTACACAATATTTATTTCATGAACATTGAAAAGTTTTTTGAATATCTTAAACACTTGTTCATTTGTTCATTAACATAAATTACATATATCATTTGCATAACATTTTACTATTTTGATCATAAATACTAGATAATATATATTGATAGTACTCATCCATAAGACTATAGTTACCCAATTACTCCCACAAGTGCCAGTCTTTATGCCATTTAAATTTTTTGAAACTTAAGTAATACACTTAATTAATCCGTAGCTAGGCTAAAGCAGGTCCCAGGAGACCCATCAAATGTTAAAGAATGCTATTTGTAAACCTTTTATTATGTAATGTTTACAGAGACTAACACAATAATTTTAAAAAGTATTTTAAAACCCACAAATTTCTAAATGACTTGCATAATTTTAAGGTTTTAAATGTCCAAATAACCTGTCATTAAATGAAAAAGAGTGTGCCCCCTAGATACACCACTGTATTTGAACTGTTTATGTTACTGACATTTGGCAAAGAAAGACTGCTATGTTTCCAACAGTAGGTAACCAAGCTTATTTAGGTATTACCTACCCAGATACCTTAGCTACATATTATTGTTTCATTTATTTATTTTTTATCTAAAGAAAACAAATATATAAACCAATTGAAGCATCAGTTAGCATGTACCAAATTTGAACTTATTTATTTAATGTGGAAATGGTCCTGGGTATGTCTAATAAAGCTCACTTTTAGATACATTTTGTCCGCATCTTTGTTAACATAACTTATTTTTAACTATATAAAGAACCTTTAATAATACCTATATAAAGAACCTACAATAAGACCCTTACATATGTGGATGTGGAATACATTCTGAGAATTTACAGAGAGATGTGACTAAAATTAGTAGAGGTGCTACCCATGCATTAACTGCACTTTATTTGTTCATCTTTATTTGATTTTGTATTAAATTGAGGCTAATCAACATTGAAATAATATTTGCGGTTATAGTATATAATAAAGTTGTATACTATATTTGTTGTCTATTTGTTATGGGCGTTCTGCCTACTTAAGTTACACATATATTTAACAGTCAACTAGGACTAAATGTATGTCCCTTTAATGCATATTTCATTTAACTGTATAAAATTCCCAAGTACAAATGGTTTATTTATTACTAAATACAAATAGTTCATCTATACATAAATTTAATTTAAATACATCTATAATACATATACAATGTTTATTAATTAAAAAATTATACAAAGCCAATAAATGAAAAATTATTTGTATGTACAGGGTTCATACACATTCTACACAACTGAATTCCAGACTTTTCCAGACCTTTTAAAAACCATTTCCATACTTTTGTGCATTTATATAGATATATACAGTGTATTTTGTTAAAAATTATATTAAAAAACAATCATTTTGTACACATGGATAATACAGTAAAAAGGTTATGTCAGAACAGTTTTGAAAAAAATATTACACAGTATAATAAATATTCAGTTCAAAGTTAAACCTCATGGTTGCTAAACCAAACAGTGAGCAACATTGCGAACCATTTTAGGGTAGGGATTTTTTTTGATTTGTCCAGATTATTATTTAATATAGGTGGATATTTTAAAGACAATAACTTTCAAAATAAATGAAACCTGCAAATAATTTTTTTAATTGTGTAGATTAATTACAAAAAAGTCATATATCCCCATTTTTCAAAAAAATCCTTTTTTCAGACTTTTTTCTCTAATATTATTTACTATTAAAGAATAATGTAATGTTGTGTTACAGTTTGTATTCATCATATATTACTAAATATAAGAAAAATGGAAAATGTTGTGTTTTCTAGTATAATAATATATATAATAATAATATAGAAAATACAACATTTTCCATTATTATTTAATAGTAAATTGTCTTTGATAAAAAGTTTCTGTTAATGAAATACTTTTCTGTATCTGAAGTTATGAGTTAATAAAAAATTGTTCAAATATACATCAATTTGTAAAAGGTAAGTCATCAACAGAAAGAAATTATGAAGTAATTAGATATTATTTGTCATTTGTATTATTTTTCTGGTGGGTAATGACTTTTGGACCAACTTTTTTGGTGAAAGAGCTTGACTTACCACCTAAAAATCCTTTCAAAATATAAATAACATAATCATGTATTATAAAAAGTGATCGAAGTGAACAGAAAAAAATACATTTTGAAATTGCTTCTCATAAAAATATGGTTGTAACATACATCTATTTTTTCTCATTTATCAAGACTACATTAGCTACTGATTGTTTGATATCAAACTTTAATGGTATCTAATAAACAGGAAAAAATTTGAAACATTTAAAAATAGGTGAAATTTGCTTAAAGTGCAAAAATGGCCATAAATATTTTCTGTCAAAAACATACCTGTTCATTTTTGTGAAATTATATGTATTAGGGTAACTATATAATAAATTTAAAATATTAAGCAGTAACTAATTAACTGAAAAGAGTTATAATAGCTGAATATATAAGTATATCGCAAAAATTAATGCATCCACATATTTTGACAAAATTTCAAATAGCCATATATATCTCATAAATCAATATTTTTGAAAGTTTCTTATTTGTTACCTAATTAATCAGATAAAAAAATGAAGCAAATCTGAAGATATGTGTCACAGACTTTTTCTAATTTTAATTGGTGTGGAATGATCCAGGTGTATATCATCCCATACTTGTTCTATCACTTTATTGGTATATATACATGACAGGGTGGCCACTACTTTGGGCCATTTTTGGATTCATAGTGAAATACAAGAGTTTTATATTATATTATATTATATATTTAAATTATATAATTTTATAAAGCATTTCCTTTATTTTAATTTTTGCTTAATAATATTTTTTTAAACTATCATGGTGCCCGCCCATTTCCAATATTGAAATTCCAGAAATATAAACAAATTCCAGAAAATATTTAATGAAATTTTTTTTTAAAACGGAAACAAATATTTTTTTATAATGGGCAACTCCACCCCTTTGGAACCATCAACATTTATCCATCCACTATATACATTCAGATAGTGACATATGATTAATCCATATA
>JAUZND010049122.1:0-19773 GCA_034780555.1 Coelogynopora nodosa | reverse complement strand
ATAAACAATTATGTACGATTGTCCATAAACAATTATGTACGATTGTCCATAAACAATTATGTACGATTGTCCATAAACAATTATGTACGATTGTCCATAAAAAATTATGTACGATTGTCCATAAACAATTATGTACGATTGTTTATGATCCTGTGTAAGATGTGCTTGTGCCTAATTTTCACAAAAATCTTGGCGATAGCATTACTGGGGAAACACCGGATTCCTGCAGGAAATCATAACACTTTGGCCCGTATTTATAAAAATAGACAAGTCTACCCCAGACATGTCTAGAAGCTAAATTCGGTATTTATAAAAATAGACAAGTCTACGAGCTAGACTTGTCTGATTGTAAAAATACAGCCTATCAAATATGTAATTAAGTTCAAATTTATAATCAGGTAGACAGCAGGGGCGTAGCCAGGGAGGGCTGGCGGGCCCGTGCCCCCCTCCCTACAATCAGGGCAGTGCCTTTTTTGTTATGAGAAATAAATTAAAGTTAACCCTTTAGGGACTGTGTTTCTCCCTATGTTTCTCAACCAACCTGCTGCAGTCCATGATTAATGACAAAACACCACAATCTGCTAGGAAAAACTGGTGAATTTTTTTGCAAGACACGATTGGTTGCGAGACACGATGCCTTGGAAGTGTTCGGTCAGCTGTATATCATCATCGTAGCAACTATTGGACCATATAAAAGAAAAATTTGCAGCGTGGAACTCTGAAACTGTGAACAAAGCGAAGTATCTAATCCTTCTATCCTACGTCACGCGTGCAGGAATGGTTTGAGGTTCATTTTTTCCCTGAGCGTTGCTTTGCAGGGCCGGGCTATGGATACCTTTAGAGCCATTCAAGAAATACGGACCGTGATCCTGTCGACTCGCCTTGTCAGGGATCAACTAGACACAAAAGGTGAACAGTGGTACAAAGAGGCCTTGCAAATGTCCCAGTCGGTTGATGGTCCAGAACCAAAAGTCCCTCGCACGACCAGTCGCCAGCTGGGACGTGACAACGTACCTCACGCCACGCCCAAGGAGTATTACCGCAGATCGATCATCGTCCCCTTCGTGGATCATCTCTTCAGTGAAATGAACAACCGATTCAAGAAAGGCCAGACCAATTACTCGGAGGGGTTGGTTCTAATTCCATCCATTCTGAAGTCTGGGGCAGAATGGAAGAGCTTAGCTCTCATGTTCGCGGAAGACATATGCCACATGCATCAACGTTGAGCAAAGAGTTGGATCTTTGGCAAATGAAATGGGCCGAGATTGAAAACCCGTGCTCCAGTTTGACGGAAACTCTTCTCACCACATCCAAGGTTATCTTCCCGAACATCCACTCTCTCTTCCACCTGCATTGTTATGCAAAAAATTAGTGTATATAGGGCTATCTATAGGCTAATAGTGATATAATAAATAATTACCTCACATGCAGTATGTATAACATTTTAGTCAACAGAACACAAAACAAATTTATATGCTTGTATTATTTATTTTCTTATATAGTACAATTTTTATTTATAAATGTATAATTTTAAAAGTATTTTTAGCAATTCTTTGCATAACATACAATGAACTCACATTTATGGATTCAATGTTAGTTAATTTAAGTTTTTTCGTAAAAGTAGTTCAAGTTAGTTAAAATTAATGTTTACTAGAAAAGCTCTATGGAACATTATATAAGTGCGAACTATTTTTTTTCAACGGAAGCAATTTTAATGCTGATTTAAATATTATTGAAAAAGGCAACATAATCCTGAAAATATATTGCGCGGGATATCTTTTTTCGCTTAATTAGCCAACAATTCTGTGTGGGATTCTTGCATGAAAGTACGAGATTTATTTTACAGAATACACGCAAGACTCTTGCATGAATCCCGCAAGAAAGTAATATAATCTTTAAATCTAAAATTTAAATTTAAATCTTTATAAGTATAGTCTTTTTGTATAAAAGAAATGAATATTTTTTGTAATGAACTTGCATTATATAATAGTCTACCCAAGTCGAAGGACTAAGTTATATAAATTAGTTTACTATTTACTAAATAATTTTTTTATTTTGTGAAATCGATTAAATTGGTTAAGTTAATACAAAATATTTACTAAAATATATAAAATCAAAATATTTTCAAAAACTTATATTATAAAATTTTGTTATACATTTTTTCCTATTGGAAAAATTTACGAAGTTTTACAAAAATATAAATTTGGTAAAATTTTGTCCACTTTCTGAAAAATAAATTTAATTTAGTAAATATTTGTAAAAAATTGTCATTATATTAAATTTGTAATTATTTAAAATATATTTGCAACCTTTACTAAACAATATATATTAACTTACAAATTTGACTTTAAAAAAATTTTTTTTTTGAAATATATATAATATATATATAAAGCAAAAATGTTCATTCATACAAAAAAATTATACAAATTTTTATATTATAAAAAAAACTGAAAGTTCTACCAATGTCATGGAAATATGCACATTTGAAAACATAATTTATTGTATTATTTAATTGACAATATAATCTGCATAATTTAAGAATAATTTATATAAGATTTTTTCATGTTATTAACATTTTAACATCTATTTAAAATGTAACCTTTAACAATGAAGCAAACAATGATAAATGTTTATATTTTTTACAATTTTTACTAGTTTTTTTCTGTTTAAATTTTTTGTTTTAATATATCCTTTAACTAAAAATGGTGTTCTCCATATAAGTATTTTTCTTTTAGTTTTCTTTAATCTTAGTAGTTCACTCAATTTTCTCTATCTAATTAAATATTAATCAAACAAGTGAGTATTTATTGAGTTAACCATCATTATAAAGTTTGTTTCCGATCTTTTATATCCTTTTTTTGATTATTTTATTTTAAAATTAATACAAGCGTTATTTAAACTTTAAGACACTCCAAAGCGTTTGTTGTGATCTCTTGTTAAGTCTATTAAGTCTATTAGCAGAGATTGTAGCATTTTAAGTTTGATTTTGAGTCTTAACTTAAGACTCCAAATCACACTTCAAATGCTACAATTTCTGCTAATAGCTTCCATAGACAAGATATTTATTATTTAACAACCCTACGTAACTATTAAAATAAACATAACATTCATGGTATATGGGGAGGCCTATTGCCATTGGCATTGAACATTTTCAGCAGAAAGCACATGCAAACATGACAATGTGGGTGTTAATGAATGCATTTTTTAAGAAATATGTTGAAGGGTATCTACTGAGTCTGAGGATTTGATTTTCTATTCTAAGCAGTATATAATATTGGTCTCACATAGTCCCTCTATACTACAAGGACAAAGGCCTATGCCTATGCCTATAATCTATACAGTCAAGAGTCATGACCAAATCTGCCACAGTTTTAAACTCTAATTCAAGTGTAAATTTAACTGCTAATTCATCTACAAATTTAACAAATTCAAATACAGATTTACCCTTACTCAGGCTCAGCCAGCCAACAGCTGACATAACCTATATTCAAGGCTTTAATATATTTACATAGATTATAGGTTATGTCAGACATTGGCTGGCTCATTTTATGAATCATACCTTGAATTATTTTTTCATTGTTTTGGTCAATTATATTTTGAAGCTGTGAAAAGGATTATTATAAAATTAATAATATAAGTTAAATTTGACATAAATTAAAAAGTATATAAATTAAATATGAAGATTTTAAACTTAAAATATTGTTATAGCAAAATGTCCTGTTCCAACTAAAGGACTATAGGTATTCTTATCATCTATCACTATAATCCAAATGATAGTTATGGTGAACCCTGTTTTCGGATATATATTTAATTTTTTGGTGGATTCTTATGTATTTTGATGTGCTGATTTAAGATCCATTGGCATTATAGCCCACTCTCTATTGTCAGCATTTTTCTGTATAGGTAATAGATGACATAATCAATTTTGTAACTAACATAAATTTATAAAATGCTGTTATAGAAGATACATTAACATTTTCAATGTAATTTGATTTGCTGATTGCAAATTCGCTGGATTTCTATTTGGTATTGTTTTTCTGTATAACTTATATATAACTTATACTATAAGCAATTGATGGTGTCATAGAAAAACTGATTACAACAGATTTATTAAAATTTTCATCAGTTTTCTGTATAATTTCATGTGATGAATTTAAATATACCTCTAGGTAGGCCACTATTCACTGCATAATTTTTATCTCCACCATCCATTGATCCTCATGATTTTGGATGAGACATTTTTCAATGTAAACTGCATGGTGCAACAATATTATTTTGTCAACCAACTGCCTGCTCCTGTTGAAGTAATAAGTCTAATTTTAATTAGACTTATTACTTCAACAGGACTTAAGCGTTCATGTAAATGTTGTAATACTGTAGAGCACACTATATACTAAATGTATGAATCCAAATAATGTTGAATTAGTTAATATTAAGGAACTTTTAGTTCATTGTTTTACATATATATATATTAAATAGCTACTATTTCTGTTTATATCTCATAGTTTACTTATATAAAAACATGTTATTGATTTCATTTTTATTACTGCTTAAATGGTATTATATAAGAGTATTTTAACAAAAAACTACACATTTTTTCATTCATAATTACTAATAAATGTAGATATTGCATTACAAGGTTCAATGAATTTTGGTCCCTTATTGGACTACTATGTATGTATCCTTATTATTTAGATAATCAAAAAAATTCTACATGTGCTTTTTTTCTTTTCTGTATACTCAAAATACTTAATTTTTTATTGGGAAAATGTGGACACCTTAAATGGATGTTGTAAACCCTGATTCTTTGCCAGGTAGGTTTTCATATAAGCCAATATTAGAGTGTTACTGTATTACTGTGTTTTTTTTCACACTCATCATGATACATTAATGAAATCATGATATATTGTTTTTTTAGTCTTTGTTTGATAACTTTTTTTTGAGAGTGATCCTATGTATATTTTTCAGATTGAGACATATGTAACTCCATTCATTGATACATGTCCACGCTCCTAAAATTTTGAAGGACTCCTAAAATATCCTAACATTTTGGCAAAATCCACAAAATCATCCTAAAATAGCCTAAAAATAATTTGTGGTATAGAAAAAAAATTATTCATATTTTTTCTTCATTTATTCAGGATTTACAGTGAGCTAATTTAAATATAACATATAAATATATAATGATTCAAAATAGAATAAAAAAACTTATAATTGGTTAATTCACAAAAGTTATTAATAAGTAATGCTGAACTGCTTAAAAATTGTCTAATAGACATAATAGAAAATAGACCTAATAGAAAATAATAGACATGTATAATAAAATGTCTAATAATATCCTAAAAAAGACTGAAAATATCCTTAAAATATCCTAAAATTATGTTGGTCTAAAAGTATGGACAACCTGTTGATAATCAGTGTGATCTCTCATTTATTAAACATTAGAGTTCCAAGATAAGTCCTATTATGATCAGTAAAGAGAAGAGTTGTTGTACCAAACCTTGAAAAATATTGAATCTTGAAACTAATACCTGCAGGTAATATACATTTAGACAAGTAATACAAACTAGATGGAGAAGTAACAGTGGCACAATGTCATTTTAATGCATACATTTATGTGATATTTTGGTAGGTACCTACATTTTCAATATGTCTATAAATAGACTGACATCTGCTTATAAATTATTAGTATTACATGATTGTAGTCAAAACACATAATCAGGCAAAGTAATGTAAACAATGTGTGGGTCAAATGTGATTTTAAATGTTGGCTGGCTGGGGGTTAACTGTAAATCTAATGCAGATTTATAGCAGTTATAAATTTATAGTTTTATCTATTATTGTGGTTAAATCTGTAATTAAATTTACAATTAAATCTGTGGTTTAATTAGAAGTTGAATTTACAGTTGAATCTATAGTTCAATTAGCAAATAAATTGACAATTGATCTGGCAGTTAAATTTTCAATTGAATCTCAGGTTAAATTGTCAGTTGATTTTTCACAGTTTAATTTTCATTTGAATTTTAAAATAGTTAATTCTGAATTTAATAGGTAGTGTAGCAACACTACGTTGACCCATTTTGTTAGTATTTAAATGCAGTTTCTGTCATATATTCATAATTTGTGAAATAAAGTACTCACTCAGGATTAAGCTAGAGAATATTATGAATGTATTTGATTTTTTAAATTTGTTATTTAATTTGCAGTTGAATTTACAGATAAAAGTTTTAATCTATGCTTGAATCTCTATGCCTATGGTAAAGGTGATATACCCTAAATGAAACTTCTTTGAAATAATAACAGAAACTATCTTTCCATATGTGATTAAATAATATTTTATCAATGTATTTTATAATTAGTTTTTTAATATATAATATATATTTATAAATTATTCCTCTTTTTTATAAAATGTAGTAATCTTTTATATTGAACAGTTCTAAGAAAAACATCCATAAGAAATAATATTGACAGGACAACTTACTAGTTTGTAGCAGCCATAATCATATTCAGTTTGTGATTAAATACTTTCATCTTGCATTTTTTATTAACAACATTTTTAAATGATGAAATGTAAATAATGTTATTATAGGATACTGACATTGATCTATTATATTCTGTCTAATTTTATGGCTATGTTTTTATTTTGATTAGAGTTAATAATAATTTAACATACTATATATATGAGTTATTAACATAAAATATGGGTAGTTTTGTAAACATTTTCTTCTATAGATGTTTTTATATTACTAAACTTCTTTAGTACTAGGCACATATATTAAACAATATATTGACACACAAAATGCAAAGGTATATAATTGTGTAAAATATGTGTAGTTGTCTCTATGGTGGTTTTCAAGTTATCCAGAGTATGCAAACTATATTATCTCTTTTGTACATATTTTTTAATTAATAGCATACTATTGTATCACTATAGGCACTAATTGGGTGATATTATTTTAACTGTCTTCTATAAGCAATTTCCAATTCAATTGCTATGCTAACAAATTGGGAAAATGTTCAACCAGAATTGATAGAAAAAATAAAGTTGTTGGAAATAGAGAACCAATGAGTTGGTTCAAAATTCGACAGCAATAGCTATTTTGGATTTGTAAAAATTAAATACTAAGGAAGAATACACCAACATTCCTGTCAACAGAAAGAGTGCCACATTAATTATTCATCCATCAAAAGTCAACCTAAAAGAGTAAAATAAAAAATAAAGCCCTGGTAGATTTATATAAGAAAAAGGTTATTCCTCTTTGGTGCCAAGATTGGTACTTCAATCTTCCAACAGAAGATGATATCTAATTATATTGACCAGTTTGTTACCATTACAAAATAACAGTTTGTTACCATTACAAAATAACAGTTTGTTACCATTACAAATAAAAGTTTGTTACCATTACAAATAACAGTTTGTTAACATTACAAATAACTATTTGTTACATTTATCAATTTCAAATAACAGTTTGTTACAATTACAAAATATTAAACTTTTATATTATTTGGTCTCATTTTAATCTAATTATGTAAGTTGTTTATAAGAAAACTTAATAGATATTAGAGATATTTCTCTTTTTTAATACATCTATTAACCAATTGTATGATATATGTTTTTTATAAGAAAACTTATTGATATTTCAAATAATATATTTGCACTGAAAATATTATCTCAACATGTAATATAGATTAAGGAACTGCAAACTATCATATCACAAAAAATCTATATTTTATACATCATATCATTAGACAATCAATATTATTTATTTCCACACAGAAAATAAAATAATGAAAAACTTCAAACTCCATTTCTCAACGTTTTTAAAATCAGGGATATGATAGTTTGCATTTCACATGTCAATCAATATATACTTCTACATAACTAGCATATTTAAAAATGTTCATTCATTTAAAAAATGACTTCAAAACGATGTCAATGTTTGTTTTATTGTTTAACTAGAATTAAAACTTTTCATTATAGGCAACTGAATCAATATTATTTTAAACTGGTATTATTACATACCTATACTATAGCTAGTATTATTAACATATGAAATAAGGTAACAGGTTTCCAGAATAGTTTTAAAATCTATTAAAAAAATTGTAGGCAAACATACTTTACTTTCTTTCAAGGTATATATATAATATATTATAATTATAATATAAAATTAATATTATTATATTATAATATGGTATAATACTAAATATATTAATATAAGTATGCTGCTAGTTATACAGAACTTCTCTTTTAAAGATATTTCACATTGTGATATTTATTAATTCAGATAAACATGAATGATAGCCAAAGTTATAACCAATAATTTTACTAATTATTAGGGGGGGATGGGGTGAAATGAGTGTATGGGGTGAAATGGGTATATTTCATATAAAGCTAAATAAAATTTTAGTCCCTGTTTCAATTGCACCAATATTTATGTCAGTGTTAGCTGGATATATTAGTCATATAAAATTAAAACAATATTTGTTTAAATCAGATCCCATGATAATATTATGGTTCAATATATTTTTTGAAAATGGTACGTTTAAATATGGGAGCATTTATAACTTCATTTTGCACAAAAAAATTGAACAGCCTATACCAAGAAAAATATCTTAAATTATAGATAACATATCATATTTATAAAACATGCAATCCAATTTAAAAATATTGTACATGTCTACATGCCAGATAAAAAATATTAAAAGGGGGTGGAATGGGTAGGAATTTTGAAACTATAGGGTGAAATGGGTATATAGCTTGAATTACCATTTGGTATCTTAAAAATGTGAAAGTATGTACTGTTAATGCATGTCTTACCTTCTTTACATATTATATTATAAAACCTGCAAAATTAAAAGCTCTTGTATACATATGTACCTACCTAACTTACTTTCCTTCTATATTTCTATATTTCCTTCTATTTTTACTTTTAGAATACTGAATAATGCCTAGACACTATATAAGGAAAACTCAGAAAAAGTATGATGCTGCTGCATTACATGAAGCTGTCCAAAGCATCAAATCAGGTGTTACAGCATATTGTGTTGCCAAGCAAACAGGCATACCCTTAGAAACCCTGAGAAGAAATTCTACAAGAACAATGAGGAGGCAAGGTTTGGGAGGACTATGTGTACTTCAACAGGATGAGGAGAAACTTATTGTGCAATCATTAATCTTTATTTCACAAGCAGGATATCCAATGGACAGAGATGACCTAAAGGTATTAGTGAAAACATTCCTTGATCAGAAAGGTGAATCAGCAACCAGGTTCAAAAACAATGTTCCTGGTTATGAGTGGATGCGTTCATTCGAGAAACGGTGGAAACAGGAACTTAGCAAACGAAAACCAGAACTCTTGACTAAGGCAAGAGCAGAGGGTTTATCCCATTCTGTGATTAATTCTTTTTTTGATATGTATGAAAAAGTCTTACTTGACAACAACCTCAATGATTGCCCTGACAGAATCTACAACTTAGATGAAACAGGTTTCAACACTGACCCCAGAAGTAAGAATGTTTTTGTCTCGAGACGCTCAAAATCTGCATACATGAGATCAGCTACCTGTGGAAAAACCAGCTACTCAGTTTTATTCTGTAGCTCTGCATCAGGTGAATATCTTCCTCCATTTGTTGTCTATAAAGGCATGCACCTGTATCAGTCATGGACTGAAGGTGGACCTCAAGGTGCTTTGTATGGTGTGACTCCAAGTGGTTGGATGCATGATTTTGTATTTGAAAGTTGGATTTCTCAGTTTTCAAAGCATGTTCAACTACAACAAAAACCAGTTCTTCTTCTGTTTGATGGTCATGGCAGTCATATGACATACAAAGCAGCCCAAATCTGCAAAGACAATCACATCATACTGATATGCTTACCACCACACACAAGCCATGCTTTGCAGCCGCTTGATGTTGGCGTATTTTCTCCTTTGAAAGTTGCATGGCGTGAGGTTTTGAAGAAGTGGTCAAGGGAATCACGTCTACAAGCTGTTACAAAACCTGTTTTTCCATCTCTTTTAAAGCAGCTGTGCCAGGAACTCAAACCTGAGTGGTCAATTGGAGGTTTCAGAGGTAGTGGCCTGGTTCCAGTATCCAGAGAGAAAGTACAAAAGCGTGCCACCACTGTTTCAACTGAAATAGATAGTTCTGTCAACAAGAATGTCCAGGCATTACAAACTGCCATTTCAAATGTGTTATCTCCACAGCCATCAAGTGCCACAGTGGCAGCCCAAGTGATTGCCAAAAAGAGACGGAAAAGAGTCCAGTCAAAGATGGGAGAAATTCTGACATCCACAGAATCAATGATGCGCATGAGAAATGAAACTACACCCATTGATGACATACTACAACCCTCCAAGAAGATCAAAAAGAATTGCAAAAGGAAGGAAATTACAACAGACCAGCCTTGTTGCTCATCTGCAATACAGCAGGAAACACAGATTGGGGATGCAGACAATGCTGAGAACATTCCACCAACAGCAATAGTTCGTGGATCAGTGAAACAGAATGACTGGTTGATTGTGGCTATACAAAACCAATAGCAAATATCTCATAATTCAACAAATGTTATATATACCATGTTTCAAATATTTTTGACTCCATGCAGACACATTTGTATTTTCTTAGAAAAGTTTATTAAGAGGTGGTATATTTTGTTGATATACTGCGTATGTTCGATATCCCAGATTGCAGACTTTATGGTTATAGGTTATATAAAATATCATCCAATAACTTTAATATATAAAATGTTTCCTATTTTGAAAATGTCATCACCAATTTGCGTTTCTTTTGTCAAATGACGGGTAAATTAAAATATAATTCCTGAAAAGAGTTTCCAATTTTTGCGGTAATTCAAATTATTAATCACATATTTTCTCCTTAGTAATCTTTCAATTGTGTGTTTGATTTATTATTTAATTAAATTTTTAATAGAAGTCTTATATTGGTCAACATTTTTATTGCAGTAATTAAAATTCTTCACACAATTTTCAACGATTATTTCAAAATACAATATGTGCAAGATTTTAAAACAAATGAATTAGAAAATTGTGGTATTTTTAATTTAGATAAAATTAGTACATAATAATTATGTACCGAGCCAATTTTTCGTGCTTATTAATTAACATGTATCTAATTTATAATGTGACTCGTTTTTGCTTTGAAATCTATTTATAACAGAACATTTTTTGATTCACTCACAATTTAAACGGTATTTTGACAATCTTATTTTTTTCATGATTTCGGTATATGTTTTCTTTTTTGTATTATATAATAGTATAGTATTATTTATAGTAGTATGATACTATAAATAATATGACACTATTCATTTTAATATTATTAAAATTGTCAATAAATGATTACATAATTACTGATCACTAATATTATAAAAAAAATAATATTACTATTACATTGTGAATTTGTAAAAACTAAATAATATTTTAACAAATGCTGGTTTATTTGTTTCAGCATAATTTCTACATTTAAATAAAATTATCTCAATCAATGTCGTGACGTGATGTAATATATAGTAACTTATTAATTATTGTTCACATTTTGTGATAAACTCTAAATTATATTATCGAATTTTAAAATGTTTACAATAAACTATTAAAATAGATAGAAATTATTTAACATGATATAAGTTATTAATAATATTTTTGTAAAGTGTAAATAACAGAAAAAATAGTGTTCCAATTTTACTACGATTCAAAGATTCATAATGACTCAAATAACTTTCTGACTATATGATATATATATATGCCATATTGTTAATGAGGCGAAGTTAGGAATTTTTGGTGCTGGCTTCGGTGTTAACTTTATATTGCTTGCAAATATATAGCTCTTATATTATTACATTATGATATACGTCAGCTGTGTTATTTCGCTATAGCCTAAATGTAGACCACCAATAATTTTAATGGTCTACAACAAATATGATTCATTTATAATAAATGTCATATTTTCTTACATGTTGGGCACATTTATCTTATTTTTCATGTTTAGAATGTCCTTTTGTGATATGGTTTGGTTGTACAAAACGTACAATTTGAATATTTTAAATGTTATATTTTAATATGTCGTTTTTGAACAAGTAATTTATTATTCTCATAAATAAAATAGTTTTTTAAAATTTTAGATACTAGTCTCTTACACTGTCCGTTTAATTCGTTCTATATTGTATATGATAAATAATTAATTCCAATTGGTCATATAAGTGAACTTTAACCGAATTATAAATTCACAAAACAAATTCCCTTAATTAGAATAATTGAAGCACGCATGATTGAATGCAATTTATTTTTATCATTATTTCAAAATTATATAGCAGTAGAAAGAGTATTAAAGTAAGCATAACAATTTCAGTGTCATTGCTCATCATCGTCATAGGTCTATTTACTTTTGGCACTATCAAGCAGATAGACTGTAACGCACTCCATTGGACTCCTCTGTCAAGCACATACTGATATTCTGCGTTCACCATTACCAACTTGTAGAATTGAAATTGTATATTAATTAGGCCCTACATATACATATGCACATCCGCGCATGCTTAAATACTTGTTGTGTTCTGAGATTACCAAAATATTCAATTATTTCAGTCTTTAGTCCCTCATTCATTCCGAGGAGGTGTGATAATGCTTTGCCGGGATAATTTGATTGTACCGCATGTTTTAAGTATGGCTCAAGCTTCGATAATACGCTGCTGTTCTACCCAAAAGGTTAATATATAATCAAGTCCTTCAAACAATATATTAGTAAATTCCTCTCTTCTTCTTCTATCTCTGTCTCTGTAAACAATCTGCATTATCAGTCTAAGTAAGTCATTCGATCATTTCATCATGGTCAATACACAACTCCTCTTTCAATGCAAAACCCTGTTCATCGCTGTACCTTATTTTTTGTGTTTTGTTTCAAACTGTTTGTCACGTCCGCAGCATCCGTCACAATTTTAGACATCTCGAGAGTAAAGTTATAAAATTATATGATATGTACGGGGAGAGAGAGAGAGCGATTTCAAATACGAACATTCGTGTCGAAAGCTGAAAGCACAATGAAATTAAAATGTACCATTTACAAAAAAAATTTAAGTAGTATTTATACTTTATAAATTTTTCGTTTATAAACGATTTTGCATATGATAGTGAGTCATCATACCAAGTTTGGTTTTCATAAGTTGTAGACATCAAAAGTTATAAATCAAAAATCTAAAAATAAAAATGACGTCACAAACGACGTAATTTTTCGTCAAAAATAAAAAAAAATGTCTGAAGACTATTTATAATTAAATAATAAAATTTATAATGTAATTATTATACAGTAATTTAAATTGTTAGTGTTATATACTACTTACAAATATTTGTAAGTAGTATACAAATATTAGCATTGGTACGTTACTACCCTAAAAAGATTATACTTAATTAAAGATTTTTGGGGACTTATGATTCATAACGATCCTGGTCGTAAAAATATTTTAAAATGTGGAGTAGGGATAGGGGAGGGATAAGGGGGTAGGTGGGATAGAGGGGTAAGGGAGGTACATAGGGGTAAGGGGATATTGTCAATGGTGAAAGGTCAAGTGGTGTGCTCGATTCAACTCATCCTATACTACTCATATATAATTGTATTCCTGTGCTATTTATATATAGGTAATTATAACAATTTATAATATACGAAAAATACAAATAACATATAAATAACATTCTACAATTTTTTGTTAACGAAATTAATATTTTTTGTTATTTTTTAAAATAATTAATGGATATACGTTATAAATCTAAATTAGATTATCTATAATATTGATTTCTTATATAATTTCTTATTGACACTAATTTCTTTTGCAAAAATTCCACTCAAACTTACATTATGTATAATAGTATTCACTAATTCACTAACAGGTAACATCTTTATTTATATATATATATATATATATATATATATATATATGATTTAAAGATATTCACTGCATTTGTAAACTATTTATTTTCTTTCAACATGTATTCTGTAATTAAATTCTCCATAAATAATACAGACGGTCATTTTATGTTATAATGTTTTTATAAAAAATGTTTGAAGGCGGCAGTTTTTCCTAGAGATTGAGAGGCGGTTTCCAGAAGGCCTAGAAACTTAGCTAAATACGCGCCCGATCAAATATTCAATTAATTAATTCTATATTATAAGTAGTTAATGGTAAATAGTACTGATTTTAGTTAACTATACTTTTAAAATATGAGCATTTTTAAGGGAGTGAAGTTAAATCATAGGCCTACTAACAGGACCAAGCTAGGATTATTTAACTGAGGGGGTAAGAAAATCATCAAAAGGAGCTAAAAATATGTGAATAGGTGGATGAACCCATGGTAGGGGGTGAAACGTTTTTAAAAAGCGCCAAATCTTAAAGAGCGTAAAAATAGGTATAGGGGCAGGCAGGTTCCCCTCTTTCCCCCTAGCTACGGCCCTGACTATAATAATAAATACTAAGAATAATACTATATATTATAGACAATGTAGCCATACGTACTACAGCTAATAATACTTTTTCAAACCATTAACTATAGTTTAACATCATAACAAAATCCATCAAGTAAATTGAAATCTTAAAAACAAAATTGGTTTCACGGAAGCTCTAGAAATTTTAAAAACCCATTCCTATTTCTCCTTCGAATAAATGTTCCATATCCTCAATTAACAAACCTTCTATCTCGTCTTCAGATTCAGTTTCTTAAGGCATATGAGATAATTTATTATTTAGGTCAGAATATCTGGTTATATCAATGTTTTACTACTTTAAATTTGACAATAGTAATAAAATAAAAACACAATAAATATTTTAAAAGTGTATCATAATGTGTGTCATGCATATATATCATTAATATATATATTCAAAGTATTTTGATTAACAATATTAATATAGTAAAACTAGAAAAATCAATTTTCATTTCGAACATTTACTTGAAATGTATTTTCAATACTACAGTTTTTATTTTAAGATTAAAAAATTTTGCAAATAATATTGTGGTAAAAACGGCAACACTTTTAGGGAATCTACATAAAAGTATGAGTAAAATGGTTCTATTGAAGAAAATATTGCTATAATTTATATGAGATTATATAAGATTTTACTAAATTCTTCTAAAACCTTAAAAGAAAAATGTTCAGATTTATAATTGCGGGGCATTGTAAAATGTATTATAATCTTTTAGAAATTATGAGAAACTTGTAATGATTCATGAAAAATTATTAAAATTGCGTAGGAAAATGAAACTAGTTTTGAAAAATTATAATAATTGCGGAAAAAATGTGTAAAAAGTTTAGAAAATTAATAAAATCGCGTGAAAAATTGTAACGAGTTTTGAAAAAATATTTAAAATGCGGACATTTAACGAATTAAAAAATATATTAATATTGCGGGAAAAATCGTTACAATTAATTTTTGTTATTAAAATTGTGGAAATTGTATAAAAAAAGGAAAAAAGATCGCAATTATATCTATTGATTATGAAAAGAATTCCTTTAATTTCTTCTTATATGCACAACTATTCGTGTATTATAATAGACATAACAAAATATAATAACTGGGTTCACTATTTAAGCCTTGGCTAACAATAGAAGGTCAGTGGATCAACTATGAGGTTGTTTATCGTATAAATATTCACTTTTCTTTTGTACAGAAGGTTTTCCATCGACTTAGTTCAGTTATTAAAAACAGCATGGGCTGTAGATAACTTGGCACAACTTCTTTCATTAATTTTCGGTTTATCAAATGTCAAATGAATGCTATAATTATTATTATTATGATGTCATTATTTAATTAGAAAACATTTTTATTACCTATCGAATTTTTTTTCATATTTGTAAACGAACACAATTTAGGCAAATGTCAGGTAATTGTTTTTACAGAGAATTGCAAGAAATATACAAGTATATATGCTACATATAATTACAATATAAGTCGTGTGGATATAATAGGTACACTCGGATAATAATTCTTCGCAGTCGTTGTGATTTTTTGTACTTGCGGTAGTTCTAGGGGTGTGTGCATGGGTGTGTGTGGGGGGGGAGTTGTACAACTTCTCCACCCCTTATAAATTATACTTCCCATTCATCGATTTATCAATTGGTTGCTGATGCCATCATAAAAGACTATTTTCATAGTTTTTAGGCCTTTTCATGACGCTATAGGAAATCAGGATAACAATTTTAATTTTTTAACATACCCAGCGTAGGTACTGGTCCGAAAAACAACATGCAATGCCATAATTTGTTTTCTAGATTTCTTTAAAAGCCAACATTTTGTGTGTCAATTACATCAACAAATATATGTATTTTCCATAAATAAAACTTAAATATTGGGGACAGACCCTTTTTATTCTAAAAACCAAATATATAAACAAATCAGAGAAAGTAAAATAACAAATTTTTAAACATGTGAATTTTACAATTATTAATAAATGAAACATTTTCAGGGGCCGGTCATGTGACCTACAAAATTACATAGAAAACTTTTCAAATGCTAAAATAACCGCAAGAAAATTATGTTCACTGGCTCCAAATTTCAGCACACAGCTGTCTCATTCTTTAACAGTTGGATCAAATGTAGTTAGGTGGGGAGTGGGGTTATACAGCTCCTCCCCGAAGGACTTTAAAGGGTTAAGTTGGCCTTTCCTCAGTCTCGGCAAATTTTCGTTCTAAATATATAATTATACCCTATATGGGAATAAGGCACAATTGCAAAATAAGTATACATACTATTTAATCCCATATCTACTTTCCTGTTATAAATGTGCATTACTGAAAAAATAGCGAACAAATTGCCAACGTGCTGAGTACAGTCATGTCATCCTTTTGTTGCGCTTGCTTTTAAGTAAAATTTCTCTGGTTAGTATACACCATACTTAGTGACTTTGTATATGTACTAATGTTTCATGTTTCTATGTTGTACATTTTACATATTTTAATAATTGTTATACATATATAGTGAATCATGGCTTATTTTATCTAATGTTGTACTACTTTACAAGAGATGTTTGAAAAAATTATCCACTATATGTTTGAAAAAGTAATATATCTTATTACCCTATATATAAAGTACATCGATAATAAGGTATTTTATGTACCTTGAGTTTTCTTTATAACATGATTGCAATTTACTCACATTAAATACTTTATAAATCATAATTATATGTATATTATAACACCTACAAACTATAAGTCAGTGTTTTGTATTCGACATTAACACCTATATAATTGTTTGCTAGCTTCGTTAATAAGGGTATTGATACGTTTCACAAAGTTTTTAGATAGCCAAACCTAACGTTTAGTACATTCTACATTTTATACTACTCACAAGTATGGCTGTTTTGAATATATTAAACCTTAATTGGATTAAATTGATTATTTTTTAAATATTCTATTTGGCTACTTGATATACCAGTCTGTCTTTTTATGTAATTTTAATTTCTGGTTATTTTTTTACATTATATGATGTAATGTTTATTTGTTTTGAAAACATTAATAAACAAGTAGGAAAAGAATGATTATAAGTATAAAAAGAATTTTCCTAATATACACACTAATAATATAATAATATGGGGTATATGGGGTTATAATATGGGTATTATAAGTATAAGTATTATAAAAATATCGATGAAATATTTAATGAAATGGTGTGCTATTGACATAGAAAACATGTTTGAATATTAAAAGCAATTTTACTCAATACTCTTTAAATTTTTTCAAAACAAAAATGTAGTATTTTAAACTCTCCAGAAATTTGAACTTTCTACTATTGAATTTTTAACTTCTTCTCCGTATTATGCATTAAAAATTGTCGGTTATGATCTTTTAAATAAACTGTATTTTTTATTACGTATTTTTTATTTCAGATGAAATTATATTTCGATTAAGTACCATGACAATGAGAAGATAAATATACTAATATATTGTAAACTTTTCGATACAATGTTATTGTACCACATTATTGTAAGTATTCCAACTCTGAGACATCAAAAACGTTCTATTATATTATTATATTTATTGATTATACCTATCGTAGTTTACTTCATGTAAGAAACATACATATTTTTGATCGAAAATACTTAGGTTATCAGTAACGATAAAAAATACTTTTATGATATTATTCGTTTATTACCATTGTTTAATTAAACTTGTATTATTAACTAATTATTAATTAAAGTAATTAAATAGAATTTTTTACAATAACAAAATTGACAACAGCACTTTAGGCATTTTTTCACTGTGATGCACCTCTTTATAAAAAAGATCCTATTGTTTTATGATCAATTGTTAAAATAGCAGCACATAGTGACAAAATTAATATACATTTTTCGTAATCCTTGTGAAGTGATAATTAAGAAATAAATAAAATTTAATAGTATAACGCTATTCGTTTTCCAGATATATTGAAGATAATGTACCTATAGGGCTATGTTATATATTTCTATTTTATTGATATAGTCAGTGTTATACTTATCTCTGTTGCTTACCTTCGTCAATAAAAATGAGTTGAGTGTAATTTTATTTTGTCTGCTATGTGACAAGACTGGTCGTATAATAATTTAACTTTTACAAATTGACTAACTGTCTAGAAATTGTAAATTAATAAGTAGAACATTATGTAGCGTCTGTAACCACGAAACTAAAAGACGGATAATATGTGTTCACCGGCGGATCCAGGGGAGTGACGGGGCCGGGGGGGGGGGGGGGGGGGGGGGGGGGGGGGGGGGGGGGGGGGGGGGGGGGGGGGGGGGGGGGGGGCCCCCCCCCCCCCCCCCCCCCCCCTATTTTTCACAGCTGCCCTTTTTATTATGCCGCGTCATTTTTTTTGTTACATTATTTTGTAAAAATATTGTGTTTTAATTAAGAAATTATTAAAAAGTTAATAATTTATGTGCCCTTTTTGAATGGCGCCATAAAATCCTGGATCCGCCGGTGGTGTTGTTAATTAATTTTAATACTCCATTTTAAATGAGTTATCTATGGTAGGTATTGGGTTAATTGAAAAAAAAGTAATATATATGGACCTATTTTGTACAAATAAAGAAAAGGCTTTGCCTGTATCATAATATAGTGTCTGTAACCAATATAGGAAATAACTTTAGCTTAGTATTGGAAAGGGATTATTGAATATATAAGTTTTTTTTATATTCTCTAATATAATAATACACTAAGTGTAGAAAATTAGGTATTCTATTTATTTATTATAGAACTGAAGAAAAAAAATGGTTTTGCAAAGACAAATAATGATGCCATGTTTTAGACATTTTAGACGTTTTAGACATATCCACATAACTGTTATTCTATTTTTATTTTTACAAGATAAAAATACCTACTTTGATCAGGTATCCTCAAAATGTTTTGGTTTTAATGTAAAACAGTGAAATATTCAATTATTATAATTTCTAGTTTTGTAGTGTCTTTAACCAATATAGGAAATAACTTTAGCTTAGTGTTGGAAAAAGATTATTGAATATATGAGTTTTTTTTAAATATTTATCTTATATAAATAGTACACTAGGTGTAAAAAATTCGGTTTTCTATTTATTTATTTATTATAAAACTGAAAAAAATATTGGTATTGCAAAGACAAATAATGATGCCCTGTTTTAGACATTTTTAAATGTTATTTATTTTCATAGATATATCCACACAACTGTTATTCTATTCTTATTTTTACAAAATGTGAATACCTACTTTGATCAGGTATCCTCAAAATGTTTTGGTTTTAATGTAAAACTGTGAAATAGGTCACAGCCC
>JAUZND010049111.1:0-19774 GCA_034780555.1 Coelogynopora nodosa | reverse complement strand
TCAGGTTATCGATTAATGTGTCAGGTTGTCGACTAATGTGTCAGGTTATCGAATAATGTGTCAGGTTATCGATTAATGTGTCAGGTTGTCGACTAATGTGTCAGGTTATCGAATAATGTGTCAGGTTATCGATTAATTATCTACATCCCCACTATACAGACGGGATTAATTGAAAAATAATAATGGCATTTCATTATTACTAATATATAACTAATTAATAATTATTGCATAATCTGTTGCAATGCTAAAAATTGTTATATGAACTGGTTAAATCAATATTTCACTGAAGTGTTACGTGTAAGTTGTGGACGATTAGGATAGTTATTCTGTATTGGAGGTTGAATTTACAGATAATTGCAATAAGCACGAATAGTAACTCTGATTTAAATATTTTAACGTCTTAAAATTGAGAATTTTAAAAACAATCATTTTTTGCGTCAAGAAATTGAATTTGTTATGTTAAAATTTATTAAAATATATTTACCTTATTTAATTAATAAACAATTGAGAAAACTCATGTTAATGTTTTTTTAATTTTAATTTTTTTAATCAATGGGATAATTGTTTTTCCACATCTGATCCATGAATATAGCTTTTCGTATTAAATGTCATAATTGCATATCAGTTCTAAGATCAACTAAGATTCCTAACAACCGAGTTCATAAAAATGCTTTTTTATTTATAAAAAGGATGATCAAAACATATAAAAAAACATTTATAACAAAAAGTTTACTTAATAAAAAATAACAACGGTGTTTGGCTTATTTTAAATTTCATGACTTAATATTCAATAATAATTTATAAGCCTACTATGCATTTCTATTGGTTAATAACCAATTAATAACATTTAAATAAAAATGTAATCGCTGCGGAAAATGATAAAAATCGTTATGGCGAAGACAGCCCACAAACATTATGAGTAGCCTATCGATGTGAAGTGGTCTTAAATAATTTGTAAATATGAATCAATAATCTATTTACAATCTAGGTATAATTAATTAACTGTGTTTTAGCCTAATATTAAAATAACGATTATTTATTAAAAAAATATTATTTACAGAGAACAATTCAAAAAATCGAACTATGGTTCAAAATTGGAAAGTCATTTAATATCATATTCGATAATTCCCAGTAACCTCTCAGTGTAAGTAGACATAAATGTACGTGGGCTCCGATTACCGTGCGTGGGAGAAACTGTGGGATTGATCGTCTATTGAGATTACACGTGCTTTATAAAAATCTTTTTTTCTACCTGTCTGAAGGCCATAACGGTGGTACTGACCAATTGCCGGAGGACTTTCCAATTGGTGGTGCTTACGGACTCCGAGATCTCAGTGAATTAATATCCCCTAAAAGACACTCAATTGTGTCCACCAATAATCATTCGTCTGGGGCCGGCTCACAAGGGCCATCGCCGACACCGCTGCAGAATAGTTTTCTTCCTGTGAACACGTGAAACACCACCGCATCGCACTGACGTCTTCATCATTGACCACCGCTTTTTATTAATATTACAGCATTGAGAAAGTTTTAGAGTTGTCAGTTGACTGAGTCACTGCTACTGGTTCCTGTGCGCCAAAATCCGTATTATAATTTATAGAAAAACATCCCCTCCCTCCTCCTACCGCAATAACAGCACCTAGAGGACTCTTTTTATATATCAATTGTGTAATTAAATAATCGACATTTATTCAATTTTTCACTTTCTTTAAAAATATATCAACGTGCAATGATTATCGTCACTATAAAATTACAATGCATACTAGTCTAACATTTGTAAATAAATATTTATCTATTGATGAATATATAAATCATTGTGACTATATCATAATATACCGTCTGGTGATTATTATGTTTACTTTGTAAACAATGGAAAAGAGAGAAACTATTTTGTAAAATGTAGCTGTTTATAAATAGTGATTAATAATTTGTAGATCAATGAATTTTGAAAATAACTGAAAATGTAAATTATTTTTTATAATATTGTAAAGTAACGTAATGAAATATATATTTTCTACCAATAGCTAATATAATGAATGAATTGCGGAAATATGAAGTATTAAAAAAAATAGTTTATCGGTCTTCTTATTGCTATATAATTTATTTTATTTACATCTTGAGTGTATAGGCTACTTGATAATTATAAATAACAACAAATTCATAATCTTAAAATATAACTTAATTTAAAAAACATAGATAACTATAATTCGAGTTGATGGTTTCAAACGAAAATTATTTCACTTACTAAAATAGTTATATATTTACAATTTAAGTTAATCTATAGATTGTAATTAATTTAAACTATATAATTATTAATATATAAATTTATACTACTTCTAATAAATTATCAGTAGTATTAACATTTATAATTAATTTTGTAACTTTTTTGTTTAATGTTCATCAATGAAACGTTTTGTTTTTTGGTTGAGAATATCAGAATATTTTCTCAATTATAAAACGATAAGAGGATACATATACATATATTATATATATAAATTTGTTTACACATAAATAAAAAAAGAATTAAATTATTTTATAATAATAATTAAATTAAACTATTATTTTCTACATTTTAAGAAACCAATAAATAAATGAATGTTTTAATTTCATTTATGTTTCTATTATTCAACAAAATCAAGTAAATATTGTGGAGGAAACAATTCTGTTGATTCTAGACCGTATTGTCTCACTCTAGAGCTTCACTATATATTGCGTCACGTGATGCTTCAGATCACGTGACACTGTCATAATTCGAGAAATTTCATACAAACTCTGAAAATGATGTTCTCAGTAAAATAATAATTGTATTGTGCAAAGTATTAAGTGTTTTGTATTATATATAATTGTGAAACGTCTTAGGGTTTTGTGGTTTATATCCTAATCAAAAAGATTTTGAATTCGCTAAATCTATAACTGAGTATGATTGAGGCCTATACCGTAATAAAATCGATATTTTATAAAATGTTTGGAGTTGTGATAGATATTTAACTCTAAAATTCGTATTTAAGTATTTTTGTTGTTAAGTTAATTAATTTATAACGTTTCTTTCAAAACATTTTTGCCAATTTTTTTCCAAACGATGAAATTATTGTATTTATAAATTTAAACAGAAAAGTCATAAAATATTTATTGGAAGTACTTATTAGAAAACTATAATTATGAAAATTATCGATGGTTAAAATCTACCTGCAATAACATTGTCTCTGGCTACCAAAAAAGTGTTTTTGGTTAATAACGCATGTTAATAGTGTTTTTGTTGTGAATTTATGCAATGTATTAAATAAATGTACTTTTTAAAAATTGCGTTGCTGGAAATATATATATTAAACTGCTTCAGTATACAGTCCTTTGTACACTGTTTTTGAACAATATTATCCAAAGATAAGATGCTTTGAGCAAGATTTAAACACACAAGTACGTTCAAATTTAAAAAAAACTGTTTAGATGCATATTTGAAGATGCGCATATATAATTATTTACATATTTATAAATTAGAATGAACTTCATGGGCTCAAACTATATAACACTCAGATTGTACACATATGAATTTCCTACATTTAATTTGTATGTATATATTTACAATTATAAATTATTTATTTGCTCTATTCTTTCATATAACTATAATTCTATTCGACATTTCGTTGAGTTAATGGTGGGAGTTCGAAGAGAGGACGGTAGAGGTGGGAGCTTGAAGGGAGGACGGTAGAGGTGGGAGCTTGAAGGGAGGACGGTGGAGGTAGGAGCTTGAAGGGAGGACGGTAGAGGTGGGAGCTTGAATGGAGGACGGTAGAGGTGGGAGCTTGAAGGGAGGACGATGGAGGTAGGAGCTTGAAGGGAGGACGGTGGAGGTGGGAGCTTGAAGAGAGAGACATTCCAACCGTAACACTAATTTTAATTAAAATATATTTTTTAAATAAACATTTAAACATTAAAAATGTGAATTAGTTATTAATAAACTTACCTAAAATTTTTAATAATATGAATAGAATTTATTATGTTCACTATTTTCTAATTTTATTAAAACAAATTAATATTATAGACATTATTGAAAAATGGTCGAATTTTGTTTAAAATGTGCACTTAATTAAATTGTATCCGGCGAAAGAGAGTGACATGAACTTACGTGAAAAAATAATCATTTGTTATTTTATCCAACTAAAGGGAGCTTGAAGAGCTTGGGGATAAAAATATAAAACTTACCACACTGTGAATTGTTGATAAGATGGTAATTTCAGTTACAGACGAAGATACATAATTGACTAATATATTATTTCAAAACTATAATTACGGCTTAAATTGAGAATAAATACATTTTAAGGTAGAAAATTTAAGAAGGAAGGTAAAATGTATAATGTAGGAAACAGAAAATGGTGTCAGGTATCTTCCTACTTGTGTAATAAATATTATGCTGTAAATAGATGTTCATCTGAATGGAAATGTATCAATTTTCTAGTATTAAAAAAGTAGCCTTCTCAAGAATATTTCCACTTCTATCGTTTATAGTTGAGTAAATATAACCTAATGACATTAATTGCATCAGTGACAATGGCTCCTCTTGAAAATATAAATGCAATAATATACATTAGTAAATAAATATACAACTCACTGTTAAATGAATGACTATTGATTATTGATATGTTGGATAGAAACCTTATAAAATCAATAATATATAATACGCCTAATATAAAATAATAGCAACAAATACGTTTCGAATATATTAATTTGTCAACTGAGATGTGCATCATTTTTGGTGATGAATTTTGTTAAAATGTTGTTTTTATCATCAATGACCAATATTTGGAATCAGTTTGACGTCATCAATGACCAGAATCAGTTTAACGTCATCAATGACCAATATTTGGAATAAGTTTGACGTCATAAATGACCAATATTTGGAATAAGTTTGACGTCATAAATGACCAATGTTTGGAATCAGTTTGACGTCATAATACCTTTTTACGTTTATAATGTTAAACGTTTTATAAAATGTGAGTTTTATGTTTACTGTTTGCTCTTACAATACTCTATTATACGTATTAATTATTGTTATTATTATTTTGTTAAAGTTTTTAAGCTAAAGTGTTTCAATCATAGATGGATGATTTACATCCGCTACTTACGCACTTAGCTGCAAGCTAGAATTATATATCCAAGCAAAGGAATCAACACAATATAAATTATTCTACTGCTAATTAATCTAATTCCGCAGTTTTGTATTCAACCTTCATAATAAATAAGTTGTGTACATTATTATTTATTAGAATTGCGGAAAAATTGAATGATAGTCCCTATATGATAGTCTTATATAAACAAATGGCAATCGTTAGAATACAAATTAACTTCAATTTAAATATTAATAAATTTGTTCTTTTCTTTTCTATAAACGTTATTACTACTATGAAATTGGCATCTCAAACATGATATAATAAAAGCACCATTAAATGTTTTATTTATTCGTTTATAATATATGTAACAAATGTTGCTTTTGATCATAAAACATGAGACACTCAATTTCCGATGATATTGTTAGGATGTACTGGATCTGTAAAATGTCAATGTTTTTCATTTCAAACGATTGTAGTTAATTAATCATATTCCAGTTTTATTTTTGACAAATAGCTTGCCGTGAGAGGAGAAGATGGGATACATTACTGATGTGTTATTTACTTCCAATTGTGTTATATCCGGTAACAGCATGCAACTTTTGATTAATTGACTTTTGTTAAAGGCAATTGAAAATTTAGTGTGCATTTCAGAAATGGTTATTTTTTAATGGTATAACTAGACATACTATAACGTTGGTGTAGTAACATAATATATAATAGTAATTTTACTTGTTTATAAAATAAAATATACAAAAGTACATCTATCGCAAGTCTTACGTACTATATGCGTAAAAACGGATACCTAATACAAAAAACGTAATATTAACCCAAGTTTAATAAAATTGTTGTTTAAGAAAGGAAGCATTTACAGTATAGAACGAAACAATACAAACATTAAATTGAATATTCATATTCATATACCATTTATTATTTTCCTTTTTGAACCTACCGTTAAATTTATTGATCTGCTTTGATTATATATATATTTTGTATATATAATTATATTGACCGTTACGTTCTCATTTATAATAATTGATGCATTTTCCATAACTTTTTGGAATATTTTCAATCCGTAGAATTATTGATCATTCATTCATATCATCTTAAAAACGCTTTTCACTATAATTGAACATATGATTAAACTCATGTCAAAATTTTTTCAAATATATAAATGTTACTTTAGATATAATAAAATCACAAATTTGACATTGGATGGAAATTCATTATGATCCTGTACCAAATCCGGTAAATATTTATAATGTTAAATATCATAATTTATCTTAATTTTAACCATATTCTTCAGAACAAAGTTTTGCTGAAAAAATTAATGAAATAATAAATATATATAAATTGAATACCTGCAAATGGGGGAACTCCGAAACCATGGGGTAAATCGGACAACGCTAATACTTAACCTTACAAAACAATGGAATACTATAAGTTAAACATTATTATTAAACAAAGATTATCTTTAGCAAAATATTTTTAAAAAATAATCATAAGCATCGATTGATTTCGCTCCTCGATCAGCATCTAAGGAGATTTCCTATTAGTAGTGTAGGAATAGTCGATTCTATATCACCACTTGACCTTTGAACATATCCCCCTCACCCCCTCCCCCATACCCCCAAAATATTTTTTTCGTCAGAAATAGTATAAATAGAGAAGATATCGCAGCTAAAATTTATTCCACTTCCAATTCTTGCCGTAAACGGTCTTATTCATGAGCTACGTCTACACTTTCCAAGTCGCTATATTATTTTTTGTTTATCTCATGGCGAAACTTGGAAATGTTTAAAATGAACGGAGGACAGGAAGAATAGAAGAAGGAAAGAGGGCGAGGTCCATTGCGTCTACTAGCGAGCACGAGCATATTGTCCATATTAGAACCTGAAGTTATAATCTCGCCTCATGATTTCAGTTCAGACGATGAAATTATTGACAATGATTGCAACTTCTGTGGATAAAATATTCTAACACACAATCACCCCGACTAGATAAAGTGGGTATCCTGTACGCAATGGGTGTGCGGAAAATGTAACAGTGTCAGTGGGTACGTACGTATTTCATGAATGTCCTACTTTCAAGGAACTATTGATCTTTGAGCTCAGGCCAACATGAAAACCACATCAACGTCTATATTCTATCTAAAACATATTTTATATCATTATTTTTATACCCAATAGTATCTGAAAGAATATGTAATAAAATATACATAGCTGCAAATAATTAATTATTTAATTTAATTTAAAGAGGATCCTCAAAATGTTAATATTTCACAACACAAATAGTTTATCATATTTTTTATTTTACATATTACACATTTGTGTTTATTTTATAATATTTTAACTCTGTATTTGGTTCACCTTTAATTATTGTACTCTGAATCATATAGTGTATCTTTATTTATTATAATTTTAACATTTACATTATACTATGTTTAGTTTATATTTTGTTTATCTAAATATATGTTTCATTTACACATATTTTGTTTCAACAAATCATTTATTGTATTTATGAATATTATTTAATAAATTTACATGATCTATTTTATTTAATTAACTAATAAATGAAATAATAATTGATCAAGACATTATGCGTCAAACGTCTTGTAACATAATAAGGTATGCTCATAACTTAAGATAAAAATAAAAACAAAAAACATCAAGATAATGGAAAATAAAATATAAATTATTTTTTTAAATTATTTAACCTACAAATAATATGATATCTCACATTTTTCACTATAAGTGAAGTACATAAATATGAGTGAAAACATACAATTTGCGTCATTTTCATGTATGTATGTATGAGTGCAAACATACAATCTGCCGTCATTTTCATGTATATATGTATGAGTGCAAACATACAATCTGCCGTCATTTTCATGTATATATGTATGAGTGAAAACATACAATTTGCCTCCTTTTTCATGTGAATAACGCAATTCACTTCTAAAACGTTAGAAACCTTTCATTGATTTTATAACTACGTATATTTTTGATTTATGCATCGTTTTTAATTTTTTTTAATACAAATGTAGCAATTTTTGTTTACTTAGATTAAACTGAAATATATCATTTGGCTATTAATTGAATAGACTTATATTATGCAACCGAAATTAATTCGTAAAGTCTTGTAGAATGATGCGTTTTTGATTGGGTGGTAGTTAAAATATTTCATTACCAAATAGAAGCTTTGTACGATTGCAATCAAGTACTGTGTTCATTTTTCTCTAAAATATATAACTAAGAATAAAGAAGCAGCCGTTGCCGAAAGCACATGAATTAATGAACACCTCCACACCGTTGTTAAAAGCTATTATGAACACCTCATTAACGAATTCTACGACGACTGCAACAGCAGAATCCAATATGAATTGGTATACCATGTGCTTAGCTGCCAATGCAAGTTTTCACAACTATGCAAAGTTTTGCAACAGTCAAAATTTCGCAGCATTTATTTCAGGTTATATTTTACCAGTGACAATGAGTATCGGCATGATTACGAATTTACACATCATTTACATTTTTCTATTTAGAATTTCCAACAAAACTCGACAAATGATTTACCTAAGTTGTCTTGCCTTCGCGGACTTTCTCAACACCATTGTAATCGGATGGATGCAATTATTTGCTTCTGTAGGTTTGCCATATGTTACTGGAGGAACACATATTATTTACTTTATCGCTATAAGTCCATTGTCATGCATTCTCTATGAAACATTGAGAAAGTTCTCCACTTGTTTTGTCTGTTCAATCTATCTACTGCTCTGTCTCGATCGATGTATCGCCCTTTATTGGCCATTGAAAGTCCGCAACTGGACAACAAGGACGGCTTGGATACTCTCGGGTCTGTGTGTTTTGTTCTGTCTCGCTGTTTCCGCTCCATATGCAATTAGCACTCGATTTTCCAAAGAAGGTAACAGATTTACATGTGTAGCGCTTGGAAATAAAGTGTTTTGGGTGATATATGGGCTGTTGCTCACCAATTGTAGTATAATTCATTCTCTACTCATAGTTATTCTCAACTTGGCTCTTATCGTCAAAATAAAACAGCTGAATAGACAGCGAAATGAATTGGCAGATAAATTAAACAGAAGATCACCCATGACAAGTAGCGAGTTGAAGGCGTCTGTCATCATTTTAGTTTTGTCAAGTTTCTTCATTTCTTGTGCCGTTCCTCAGGCAACATATTATACCTTTAAGTGGATAGCAGTTTATTCCAATACACATGCTGACTTCATCCAGTTTTACCAATCCATAGAGCAGATTATGTGGATCCCATTTCTACTGCAAGAAGGCGTCAATTGGTATGTTTATGTTTGGCGAATGGACCGTTTTCGGAAAGAGTGCTTCGGTTCCCCATGTCGTAATTAAACACATCAAACAGTATGTTTTCATTTTATTATTGGATAATCAAAGTGTACACTCATTATCAAAATTCAAAGTAGATTTTCATCAAATCTTTTCAAACAGTAATATAATTTGATATATTTTGTAGAATGTAATGTAGTTTAGGAAAAATGCAGGTTTCAATTTGATAATGTGCCTGTTGACTAACTTCAGCGGCCAGTTAGAGTATTTTCTATACCTAAGATTATATTTTAATATCTAATAGTTAAACACTATAGTTATAATTTATAGTAAATTATTACTTATATGAAGCTTTACTATAATAATAGTGCTTGATTAATGCTATTGCTATACATTTATAACAGGGCCAAATGATTATAAATATATATGTCTGTAATGTATTGAAGTCACTCTAGAATTTTTGTTTGTATTTATATTTGCCAGGTGCGGGTTATATCATACAAATGTGTAATAAAAATTGTTTTGCATTCTTTATTATCCAAAGCACTATGTACATCTGTGTTCAATGTGTCAAATACATCAAGATAAGTTGTTCATTTGATCTCAATTTATGATAAAGTTCTGAATTCGCAGATGACTCATTACTGACACACCATGCATGATTATTTAATGTACAAAAGGTACAACTGGTGTGGTGTGGACGAAATTATATATACATATAATCAAATGTAGTGTGGACATATAATTATATATTCTTTCAATAATGCATGTTGATTATAATGACATCATTTTGTACCTTTTGGTCAACAGCGTTATTAACATTTCGTATAGGTGAAACAATCACTACATATATAGAATTATTATATTTGTTTGTTACTTATTGTATTATTTAATTATATCATTTTTAGGCTAATAGTTGGGGTCTACGCAAAATTTGGTTGTCGTAGTTTTTAGCAAATATGTTTCGTTTTATAGTTTTTACTTATAATTATTACTGTAATTTTCATTAATAATAAAAACATCATTTTATTATAAATTGCGCTCATGTTTTGACTGGTTGGTTAGATCTTTTTTTTTGAGTATCATCTGCGAATTAATAAATATTTTAAGGGTGGTGATCAGCGACTAAAGTACACATGTCAATTTTGAAGGATACTTTTTCTTACAAATGTTATTCAAAATGTAATTCTACCCTTTTAATACATTTAATAATCTTTGGAAAATAGACCTCTCCAATTTTAGTGAAGCGATGTTTTGCTCAACAATTTCGATTATTGATGCAACATATATTTTCTGATGATATAAGTACATATATGTTTTGTATAAGTATACACACGTTACAGAAGAGGTCAAATAAACATGTATATATTCGATATTTTTTAAATATGAAACAATTTTAAAGACGTTGTGATAATCGTATCTGAAAGGTAATAATGTTTCGTTTTAGATTCCATTGTTTTGCTGCAACTATATTATACACGTTATATAAATAACTTATAAAAAATACACATATTATATTTTCATGTTATAATAATTATTTCATGCTCAACAATGTCTATACCACTACTTTAAATGTTTAAACCGCAGTCGCATTGTTATGGATTTTTCAATGTTGTTTATTATTTGTTTTAGATCTGATCCTATCTTATAATAATTTTCCATATCAAAATTTTTGGATTAAAAATATATCTCGATTAATTTGGAATAATAATATGTATATAAAATTATTTTTTACATTGTTATGATTTAAAAAATATATGATTTCAGCATATTTTTAACACAATTTCATCCTGCAAAAAAATTGACAACCCGATAAAACGAAAGTTGTTAAAAGTTAACAAAATATTTTACGCAGTTGTGTAAAAGTTAAAACAATATTAATGGTATTTAGTAAATGTTATCACCTTTCAAAGTTTGTAACTTAATATAAAAATTAGTTAATTATTTAACACTTAATAAAATCTTATAATTATTTACAACTATATTTAGTAGCTTTGTACCAATATTATCAGTAAGTAATGCTTTTATTCTCCATATTTAATTAAAAAAAAAGTTTAAAAAATATATAAATAATAAGAAGTTATATCAACTTTATACTTTTATTATAGATAGCATTTATTTATGTTAATAAATATATGTGCAGGTATATATGCGAGATAATTTGCTTAAAATTAATAATTATAAAAACATTGTCTCCTTAAAAATTAACAATTCATGTCAATGAAAAATTAACATTGAGACAATGTATGTATAACTAAAAATACAATTCATAATTTCATTATTTTAATATTAAATGATTTTGTATATGTTTAAAAAAAAGAAATATTAGTGTTATTTTATTAATAATATAACCGGATTAATGTAATTACCTTTTATGTGGAATATATTATATATTGCAGTAAAGATTAAATAATCGTTTAATATAGAAATAATAAAGTGTACAATTTTATAGTAATTTGTTTAAAACAATGTAATAATTACTAAATTTGTAAACTAATATATATATTAAATTTCAATAGTAACTGTGAAAGTAACATATGATACTATTAATTTAAAATTCATTTCAATTGACAAAGAAAATAGGGTAAATTCTTAAAATTGAGATAGACAATTTATTATGTAATATTTGAATAAGTGATTGATAACTATCAAATCAGTGTTAAAAATAATTTAGCAAAAAATAAAAATATGTTAGTAGAGTTTAAAACGATAGTTTAGTAATCTTTACTAAATATGAAAGTTGGTATAGAAGTAAACAAAATGTAGTAACGTTTGTTAACTTTCTATTTATCGGTTACTTACTGAAAATGTTAAAAACATGAGTTACATAAATATTATAAAATATTGTCAATATCTGAAGTAAACATAAAATTATATAAAACTTTTTTTTATAAAAATGTATAGTTATTGTAAAATAAGGGAAATTCAAAACGAATAAAATACCAGATCAAAATAAGTTAAATAATAAAAAACGTCAGAATATTTTAGAAAATGAAAAAAAACAAAAATAAACAATTTAAGTATACATTAATAGTTAACTAATTATTGTAAATTGAACATTTTTTATTATGGCATTCATTTTGTCACAATAAATTAATTTTAAGTTGTATTCAGAAAATATTAATTATTACAAATAAGTAGATAACAATTCACATTCCAATACTATTGGGGATTAAATAGAGTCGATATTTAGCTTTTTAAATGTTTAAACAAAAAATATCTTATACAGTGTACTCCATCTTATAGGAACCCAAATTAATTCCCCGTTATTTGGCATATTGCTACAACATAACACATTACAGCTAATATACACCGGAACACCGGCTAAGATAAATTGTGAACAGAGTTTATAGAACAAGTAGCTACACATATACCAAACAATGTAATTTTTTTATCGGCTACTTGGAACAACAAATAACCTTAAGATCATAATTTGCAGTTATTATTAATTATTAACAACAACATCTTTTATATATAGCAGTAAGTACTTCGTATGTATGTTTATATACATTGTTCAAACTTCTAAAACAAAATGTATAAAGCACAATAATAGTGATAGTTCATTTGACAGTAAGGTCATTTCCATTATTGTTTTGTAAATTGGAGACTATATAAAATTCGAAATTTATTCGTATTGAAAATTGATTTTCGGGTAATCAGAACACCAAATATCAGTCGAATTGTTTGCTTACATTTCATCTGTTTTGATTTGCTGGAGTAGATTGTAGACAAAAAGGCATCGTAACAAGGTAAACAAATATTGCACTTATATAATATTGAAATAGTTGAACAATATTTTAATGATAATAGGCTACTTTAAAATACATATTTTCGGTATTTTGCTATAGATATATCATATGTTTTGTCTCAATTAGTATTAGATATATATGCGGTTTTGATATTTTACACATTTTAGTAGATTCGGGAATTATTTAATTCATTAATTAACAATTGAGATTAAAGTAAGCTTCAACTGATGTTATATGTAAAACCGTGTCATGATTATGAAACATAAATAATTATTCACTAATTTTACATTGCAGTAAATAGTTATTTTCAAACAATGTATTCTACAATCTAATTGAAATATATTTGAAATACAGAAAGTTTCTAGCAGGAGAGTTTAGAGTCACTCTTGATAAGTTAGTTTAAAACTGACAGCAAAAAATTTTCGACCCTAAATAGTTTAATCAATATAACATATATTGACATTCACCCGAAATGTAATTAAAATTCAACACTAATTTAGTGCAAGTTCCATGTACTGAACAAAATAAACATATATATAACCTCAATGCTTGCATATATCTATGTCACGAATCTTTCTCCAGACATGAAAATTAGACATAAACTCCTGGCTACTATCATTATCAGTGGTCAAAAGTTCTCCATAATAATTGTAAATCTGAAGTAAAGGCTCCAATACGAGCACTTCCAGTAAAAGTTTATCACAAATACGATTACATTGGGTGAGATCTAGGATCGAAAGGTGCGGCAGCCTATTAAAGTAGGTCCCGGTAATGTTGTGCAAACCGACCAGACTGAGGTGTTCCAACCGCTGCATCGAGGCAACCAATCGATCAATGCCGGGATCAGTGACGAGCCAACACCAGTTGAGTGCTAAAGAGATGAGTGTTGTCGCACAGAGGTCCACAATTGTGTCAACCACGGAGTTATCCAGCTGACTACACTCGGTCAAATTAAGACGTGCGAGGTGTTGCCACTTACACTTGGTGAATAAAGTCACAAGAGCTTGGCTGGAAAACATGGATCCCTTTTCCAGTGATATAACTTGTAAATTCGTGAGATGTAGCAGGTGTAGAAGACCGTCGTCGGTAATATTGTCACAAAAATGTAGGCATAGAACTGTCAGTTTTGAACACTTGCCAAGTTCAATGAACGAATGCGATGACAGATTAGAAACATCCAACCACAATCCATCTAACCAGTCAGAATGGGCAAAAACAAGGGAAGAAATCGTCGAATTTGTTATCTGTTCAACCCCATCAAGATTGAGCCGATGAAGTCTTGTAATATGGCCCGCCAAAGGGATAACACCTTCTTCACTAATGAAACGGCAGTGCGATAAGTTTATGACTTCTAAATGAGGCAGAGATGAGCATATTGCAGCTAGTGAACTATCATCAACTTGAATACAACCATCTAGGTTGAGATGTTTTAATTGATGAAGCTTAGCTGCTATATGCTTAATAGTCAACGAATCGAGATCAAATGTTGAGAAAGCAATATTAAGGCAAACAAGGTGGTGACAAATATTGACTATATGAGGAATAACATCATTAAGTGAATCAAGTCGAGTTGCTTTTAAGAAACGAACACCAGGTTTTCTTGCAGCTAATTCAAGAAGTACAGCAGAAGGAGTCTTCTCTTTTACGGTTAGGTTTGGAGAAAGTAATGAGTCCCAAGAAAGTTTGTACCAGCGATTACAAACAAGTGACACGGTATGCTGAATATCATTAGGAGTCAGATTACTAAAGATATGAATTAATATTTCATCCGGAAAACAATTAATATGGGTCATTTTATTTCACATCCCGTCAGCATATTACAAGTTTTTCTGAAAATTAAAAAATAACAATATTATTAATACAGTATAATAAAGGAACATTGTAATGTATATAGGCAGCATAAACAGGTATATAGGACAACCTATCGAGAGTCGCTAAGCATTCATATAGTAAAGCTGCTTTTCATAAATAAAAACGTATGAACTCATTTGTAAACATAATATATAATTTTTTCTAATATAATACATATCACAAATGTTTTCCGGATAAATTAGGAAAAAACTATTATTAATTATTCAAATTATTATCCAGAAATATTTCAACATTATAATCACCAAACATATATCACACATTTCAATGTATATATTCTGACTTTTCTATGGATCAAAAAACATATGACATTGCATAATAGAAACGCAGACGAGCTTACAATAGATGTAAATAGAAGGAAAATAAAAAGATGTACTCAAAATGAATATATAGAGAAGAATGACTAATAAGTTCTTTATCTGACAGAAACTGTGTAATATAAGTTGCATCGTACTGTTTCAAATAATATTTTTCTTTATTGAATTTCTGAACCATTTTATGGTGAAGTAAGGGATAAATTGACTAAAAGAATTAATTATTTTATCTACTCATGACTTACGTTCATATAACAAGTTTTTCTATTTACATCTTTTTATATTTGTATAACAGAATAAAGGATGTTACAAAATTTATATCATAATACAGCTTTCAAAATGTAAAATATACAATCAATTTAATATTATTATAAATATAATTATATATTTTTTTATTTTAGAGAAATTACAAAGGATTATATCAGATTTACTAAGTTTTTTATGTCAATTTAACGATACCGAACAGTTTTAAATTATATTTATATTGAATATATATATATAAACAAGTATTACAAATCAGCGCAAGACAACACAATTGCACACTAGCGTCCAAAAACGACTGGATAAAGAATGCAAGTATGAAATATTTAAAATTTACTAAAATAGCTGGCTGATCAAGGTTGTGATAAATAAATACTAATCAGGAATAATTATATTACAAAACATATTGCATTTAAGTATAATCATAAACAAATATAAAAGTATATATACTATAAATTAAGGCATTAATTATTGTTTAAAAAATAGTCTGATTGTAAAAAAATAGAGATTTTATTTATCAGGAATTAATATAATATGTTACATTCAAGTATAATCATAAACAAATATATATTTTTATACTTATATATACAAAAAGAGACAAATATTAAAACATCTATTTTGATAATTGAATTTGAACATAATTTGCATTAAACTTTTTTAAAATTACAGTTTACCTAAGTACTTCAAATGGGCCCCAAATCCAGAGCTGAGATTCAGAAAGCCTACAGGGAACGGAAGGGAGATAAACTGAAAAGAACAGAAGTAGAGAGAATGAAGAAGATTCGAGTAGAACAGAAGAAAGATCCAGTGAAGATGGCAAAGATCAGAAATTTACCAATCCCACAAAATTAATTATACAAACAAATTTCAACCATAGCATTTAAAAATGAAGGTAGTCTATGTTTTACGATAAAAAACTACTAAAATCTCTTTGTAATATGTAATATATTACAAAAACAAAAAAAGTGACAATAGAACTATGTGAGAGGGAAAGAGAGACACATTTAAGAAGGTGTAGAGTATGTTTGCCTTCAACATAATTAATCAAATGCTAAGATTGTTTAATTGTTGAATATTCGTATGTTAATATCTTAAATAATTTCATTCTAGATTAATAACAGTATGTTTTAAAAACTTAATAACATTGTCTTTGTTACCAAACCTATGTTGGTATAACAAAGATGAGCTACTATAAATATGTTTAGAAATGATATTTTGAAAATGGTATGAAATGAAATGGTTTCACTAATCAGAATGCCATATTTGTATTTTAGGCGCTCTCATTATAATAAAACTGTTTTGTAATAACAAATACAAAAAAAATTATACTAAGTATGATACTATATTTCAGCAGATATTTAAATAATATTACATTGGCCAATTGAAACATTTTCAGGAACACTCTCCATAAACATTTTATTCAGTATACAATATTATGTTAATCATTATAATCATCATCATTGATTGTTATTGTATTAAGTATCTATACACCATTCAATAAAATGTATAATCAGACGTGGATTTAAAAAAGTTATACTATAGTATCCCTAACAAATCTCATTAGAAATATTAAATAAAATGTAATATATTAATAAATAAATTTTAAAATAATTTAATAAGTGCATGGAAATATCTACGGGTGTAAAAGGGGTTTTAATTCTGGATATTGGTCAGGCTATTGGGGTGCCAGAATTATTTAGGCTTTCTTTGGTTTATAAGTTAGATTTCACAAAACAATATCCCAAACAATCTTCTGAGAGATGTTCATCCTATATTGAACAAGAGTTTGCTGCAATGTGACAATAAGCTCCTTTGATATGTGTCATCCTCTGAGTAACTGAGAAAATTTTGGTTTGTTGGCAGGGCGCCTTTCTTTTTTGAGAATCCTAACAAAAGAGGTCTGAGTTGACTATTCTAGTTGACATTGTATCATCCTCTTGAATCGCTTCAATAACTTTTTTTTTGTTCTCATCACAAGTTTCCACTTTTGTCCTTCTAATTATTGTTTGATGTTACACAGTAATTGTCTTAAAAAACTGCTGTCTACAAAATTTCATAGTTGATACAGGAGGAGGCTGAAGGTTGAACTTAGCATAAAACCAACATCTACTTTCTTCACAATTGTGAGTTACTGCCCACTACATCAAATAAACTTTATGCTTAGTTGTAAACTCAGCCATGATCACAAAAATGTGAAATAATTAATATTATATCTCAATTAGAATTGTATAAGCTTAAAAAGCCTAATACGTTCTATGCTTCAATTTAATTTTGCACAGCATTTTGTATGCCACCTAATATTTTCAATGTTACAATTTGAATATAAATTTAAATTGGAAATTAAGAATAATCTTAGATATATGCATAATATGTTAAATTATAATATTAAACTGGTTTCTCTTTACCACCAAAATATTCTGAATCACCCTGTATTATAAAATATTGTGTTAAACATATACAAATAGGCAGTTATTCAGATAATCAGACTTTACCTTAGATGTTAAAGATAGGTGGATTAAGTATTATAACTAAATTATTTTAGTAAACAATAAAATTAAAATGCATAATATCATCAAATGATATTAAAAATTACATTAACAATTTAATATTTAATTATGCCTTATTAACTATAGTCATATGTGTTATAACCAGAATATATTATATATATTTAGATGTAAATGTTGCTGTGGCAGAGTCATATATACTTAATATATTGATAAATCAAAGTTTTAATATATGTATTAATATTCCAGCCATAAGAATTGTAATTAGTAAACTATTTGTTTCATTTCAGTTTATTAGTTATAGCTTTCTAATACATTAAAATAATTATTAATTTTCTAATTTGACATTATTATTATAGTATATTATTAAACTAATGCTATGTTGTGATACATATATATATATATATATATATATTCTTTATCACAAATAAAGTGCAGATTCAATTGCTCTTTTAACTATACATTCAAGCACAAATTCAACTGTTAGTTTAACTATAAATGTAACTGCTGATTCAAACCAGATTTAATAATAAATTCAGTTGCAACTTTAACTGTCCATAAAACTATAAATTCAATCACATATTTAACAGTAACTTCTTCTGTTAATACTCAACTACATGGAATGTAATGGGGGACTAACAGATAATTAAGGTAAATATATATAATAAATGTGGTTTAGCACTATATAGATATAGTTTCATAATTGACTAAATAAATAAAAATATATATTTTAATTTAACAATCACATCACAAGTATACACACACTTTAACTCATTATAAATTTACTAGTAAAAAATATACAGACATATTAATATATTATTTATTTATTAAAATGCAGAATTAGAACTGACAATTCTGAGTTATGGAATTTGGGATCAAAATTAGTAATTACTCTGACATAAAATTCATAATGATAAACATCTCTGTGCAGTACAGATGTAACTGTAAATTCAATAACAGTTTCAGTTACTATTTTATCACAAATTCAACCAAACATTTAATAGATAATTTAATTATAATTCAATTATGATTTGACCATAAATTCATATTAAACTAATTCATAATTAAATTAACAATTAAATATGTTGTTGAATAATTTAATTAAATATGAGCTTCATATGAAGCTGAATATTAAAATATATGGTTAAATTTACAAAACAGGTAGCATTATTTTGTTATGGCTAAATTTGCAGTTCAATTTGCAGTTTTAAAACATAAACCCATAAAGTTCAATCTGTGGTTGAATCTGCAAATTAATTAATAGTTAAATCTATACTTATAGGCCAATTAGTAGTTGTAATTTAATTTATCATAAATGTTACATATATTTTAATCCACCACATAAAATTAATTTTAAATGTTTTAAAATTATGTTTTTCTAGGTAGGTAACTATTAGTCTAAGTCTAATGTTATTGCAGGTCTACTTGGTCTTGGCTCTTGCTCGGTGATCTTGAAGATTGGTGCAGTAAATTATTTTTCTATTAAAACATTTTATTAAATTTTTACATCACAATTATATAGTACACACTTACACATCATAATAATGTCATAATAAAAGCACATATTATCCAGTTAAGGTATGTATATATAAATAAATACATCACAATTATATAGTACACACTTACACATCATAATAATGTCTGATCCAGTAGAGG
>JAUZND010049110.1:0-42567 GCA_034780555.1 Coelogynopora nodosa | reverse complement strand
TACGGACAAGTGCTTGACGGACAAGTGCTTGAGGAAACAGTGCAGACAAGTGTATATGACGGCCATCATAGAACAATTATATTTATTAATGTTTAGATAAGATGAAATAGATAAGTTGGTTTGTTAGTATTTTGATTTCAGAATCATGGATGTATCACACTTATACCAAGGCTACACCACCTAGCATGAGTGCATCGTATCTGTTGAAACAAAATGAATCAATAAGAAAATAATTAAATAGTAAACATTAATATTATAATCTTATAGCTAGCCAGGATGAACATTTATGTATTATGTAGCGTTTGTAGATGTTGCTATATTGTAAAAACAAACTGTTTAATGAAACGCGATCATATCTGTAGACTAATGAATTACTAATATTTCCCAATTTTTGACCAATATAATATACACTACCTACAGACAGAGACCCCCACAGCTGACACCAACACAACGACCTCCACAAACCAGACTAAAGAGAAGGTGGACAACAAGCCGGTGTTACTGAGCGAACATATCAGCTTCACTATTGAGTATGTCGACTCGAAGGAGCCCAGTGTTGACTTCATCAATGCCTCCACTAAGAAGTGAGTGAGCTGCCATTGGGTCAAATATGAACCAAGTGTTGATAATAGATATTGAACTATGTATTAACATTAAGAATCTTCACTCGAATAAACGTAAACTTTTTAATATTATGTTGTCTATTCGACTTTATTTTCGAATGATGTTGTTAGCAGTACTAAATTGTCAGACATGTTTTGTCATTAAATAAGATAAATGCAGTAAACTTGATTACATAATATAGAATTAGACAACAATTTTCACAAAAAAATTTAAATTATTTAAATTAATCCTTTTAATTAATTCTTGTATATTGAAGAAATAATACGCAGAAATTTATATATCGATTTTTAAAACGATTGATTATTTTATTGTATTTAAAAAATATTTTAATACATTTTTAGTAATCTATATTTATCGATTTTAGATTGCGTACATTCGAATGAATAATTCGTTTTCATTTATACAAATTAACCCGCCTGTGTTATTTGTTTACCACTCAATATTTACTAAGGCTATCGTTCACATTAATTCAAAATCTGCCTAATTCTTAATGTACTTTTGGTTCCATATCTCTTTATAGCATATACTTAACAAATTGATAACTTAATAATGCTTAAAAAAGGGGACTAAAATAGCCTTTTTAGACATTTAAACTATTTTGTTTGTATCAAAAAATATTTCGGCTTTTAGGCTGAAGCTGTCATTGATTATATACAGTGTAGCCTATGTATAGTTTGCTAAATATATGTTTTGGTGTTTGCAGTTAGCTATTAATTGTGATGTTATTAATGATTAAACATAGGCTAAAAACGATTTTCCACTTTATTTCCCCCTATCTAATGCATTACAATCATGACACAGTTAGAAGAACTACACAATAATATACTAGCAGTATTTGTATAGAGTCATTTTATCTGCATAGGTTAACAAGTGATGGTGGCTCAATTTCTAACCCCTACGCTCCTTCGACTAAATTTGTTTTCAAAAGCGTCTAGTGTTGCTAGGTTTAATAGAAAATAATAAGCGTGTTAATCTGTCTCCTCACCGCCCGGCAGACTTGAAGCCCTACGAGCAGCCGACCTGGAGAAGCGGCTACTGGAGAAGAGCAAGAACGAGCTGGAGTCGTTCATCTTCGAGAATAAGGACCGCCTCTACCGCGATGAGTACGCCCAGTGTTCCACCGAAGCCGAGCGGGAGTCAATCGTGACAAAGTTGACCGCGGCTGGCGACTGGTACGAGGATCAGGGTCTGGACACTGCCATGCGGGCCTACACGGACAAGTTAACTGAGCTCAAGGTGGGTTTGGGGCCTGTGTAGCTGCTGTTCTGTTCAACTAGGGTGGGTTGGGGCCTGTGTAGCTGTTGTTCTGTTCAACTAGGGTGGGTTGGGGCCTGTGTAGCTGTTGTTCTGTTCAACCAGGGTGGGTTGGGGCCTGTGTAGCTGTTGTTCTGTTCAACTAGGAAATGATGTTTCCTCTTAGTGCCATGGGAAAATCGATTTGATTTAGACTTGATTTACATCTAATTTTGATATTATATTCAAGTTATTGTATCTATTAATCTAATTATAATATCAAATTATTACCTTAAAACGTTTAATTTTATGTACCTATCCCTGGGAATATGTTAATTAAATTCTCGTCATAAGAGCTTTTAGTTTTTGCGACCAAAAACAATTATTTAGTAGCAAGTTTGTAAGGATGTAAGTGAGAAATGGAAGAATACGGACGAAATAATTGAAATATTATAGATAGCTTAAGTAAGCCTAAGATAGCGGATAACTAAATGAACCCTTGCATTGGTCATGGTGATTCTAAGATTACATAAATACTGCTTTCTAAACTTTGTGAAATACTAACATTTAATCATTTAAAAATTAACAACAATCTGTACAAAATCTGCAATGTAGTTTAGTACACATCACTAAATTAATAACTGACTAATAAACACTGCACCGCACGATCTCTGACACCACTGCATGTCTGCCTTCCCTTCCTCCCTCCCTCCTGTCCAGGGTCTCACGAAGGCCATAGAGCATCGTGTGGCGGAGAAGCGGGCCCGACCGGTGGCCCTCAAGACCCTGGCAGACATCCTCAACACCAGTGAGATCTTCCACACGTCGAGCGCCAACTTCACCGGTGAGGGGAACATCTTCACTGCCACTGAGATTGACAGTCTGCACAAGGTGATGGTCACCTCCCGGGTGAGTATGGCCTGCTGCTTATTTCAATAACTTTTCTAAACATTGGATTCTATTGCAATACGACTTTAGTCATATTTAGTATTAGCTCTAACCCCATGGCTTTTTAGTGGAGAGCCTATAGTTCAGGGTTCTCACATGTACTTTAGTTTGGACTCTGCAGAGAACTGATGAAACTGTACATTTATTAAAAATTTTAAACTAAGTAAGTATGCAATTAATATTGTATATTATTGTAGCAGTTCTTGCGCCAAATATTTGTTCTTTATCATGAACAAGCCACGGTTGAAAAAAAGCTTTTCCGTTAATAAAGAGGTAGTTTCTACCAACTTGTCAGAGGAAGTACTAATTGTTTCAAAACGAGTGATCATCAACCACGTGAAGAAAGTGGGTGGGCTGAAGAATGTCAACATTACGTCTTTACTTCTTGCGTCCGCAAATTCAGCACGAAATAAGTATGCTTTCTACTTGGACGAAATGTAGCGAAAAGAGAAGACAAAGAAACTGCTGAAATGCAATGCAAATGCTTTGGAAGAATTCCAGAGACCAAACAATGAAGGCCAAGAAGAAGTCATTGGAGAAAGAAGCAGACAAACTGGCAGAAGAAACAGGTCAGGCAAAGTTGATTGTACAATCAAATGCACTGAGAAGGTCATCTGAATTGTATCACTTTTTCTTTGGACATTCGGAGCACATTCGGAAGAAACTTGCTGACCTCTAACACTAAAGGGTAAGCTACAATAGAATATGTGCATTTATTGAATATTGAAAGCACTTGGCGAACTATAAAAGGTAAGATAAGGTAGAGTATATGCTTTTCTTCTTCTAGCATTGTCTATAGATATTGTTATATGAATATTTAAATATAATTATGTACTCATCGTTGAAAAATATAGTTAAAACTATCCGGAAAATTTAACAATTTAAGAGGTTTTGAATTTGTTCTGCGTATAAGTGTGAGAACCCTGACAATTGTTGTTGCATAATATTAGAAAAAAATATTTTTAATGGTGAATCATATGGACACTTTTGATTAATATGAAAAATATATCGAAATATAACTTTCACGGGGATGATATTTAACTAAAATGTCTAAAAATGTTTTTTCATAAAAACATAATACCTACTATATAAGGACCATTAAAAATATATTTATAATTTTTTGATTATATTGTTTGGGAAAGCATTATTTGGGGGAAAAACATTTTTGGCTTTTTGGTTTTTAAAGCGAATTGTTCAATACGTTACACGGGAGAGAAAGTTCCAACGATTTTTACTTATAATAAAATAAATTGTAAACTACAAAACTGGGATCTCATCTGCCGAGAACTAACCCATTCCGGTTACGCCGATAGAGTGTGATTGAAGTATTAAATTAGCTGATTGTCCAGGTTTCTTTTCCTCTCTCCCTCATCGATCAGACCTTTCTGGACGAGAAGACGAAAGAGGCAGCCTCGATGGACCTCTCCAAGACGCCCAGCTTCCTCGCCTCCGATGTCAACCCCCATGTGTCCGCGTTGGAGCGGGAAATACGCTACCTCTACACGAAGGTGGAGCTCTGGAAGGCCAACCCACCCATTCCCAAGACCGACATCAATGCCACCGCGGCGGCTGAGGACAATACCACCAGCAGTAGCTCTTCTTCCTCCGCTTCCTCTTCTGAGGCCCCGGGCAAGGACGATGGTGCGTGACGTGACCTATTCTTGTCGATAATTAGATAATTAGCACGTTAGATATGTATTAGACATCCCGTCCGTCCGTTACTGAATAATTATTTCCTACTATTTATATTTTCATTATTATAAAATACCTATTTGCCTTATTTTGAACTATTATAATGTATGGGTTTATCATACCACGTTTTGTTATGTGTTTATTGATTTCAACATTGCATATAGTAAATCTGCCAGGCTATTTATTGGATCTCATTAATTATTTTTCTAGATTTTTGTCATAACATTTCACTAGAAAATCGGTTTATTAGTCCTCGTTGATAACATATGTGGGGAATTTTATGTTATCTATAATAATCGTGTAGATATAGGCATTACACATCTGTGAAAGAACAAGATAAATGTATTATCGAAGCGATCCTTAAAAGAGTATGATATATCTTGCTAAAGGGCCTATTTTAAGATGAACCTTTAAATATTTCCATATCAGAATTAATGTTATGTTCAATGTTTTATTTGGTTTTTGTGATGTTAGTTTAGTTATTATAGTACATTTTATAGTACTAAGTTAAGTTTTTTTAAACTATTATAATAATATTTAATTAGCCTTTCAAAAGGTTAGAAATCCCTACAAATTCTAATGACTATTTTAATTAATTATTTTATAATATTTATATTATTATATATTTATAAGTTCCACACTTATTGCCCCAAACGTCACCTGGTAATTGTTGGACCCGGCAACCCTTGGTATCAGCCTCCGTCTAATGTTTTCATTCCAGACGCCAAGTCACCCGTAGTAGACAAGACAGCAAGTGGCACAGAGGAGGAACAGAAGAAGAAGAAACCTGCTGGTGACAAGACGAAATCGGCCAGCGGGAAGGAGGCCTCGAAAGCAACACCAACATCGACAGAGGCTCCATCTGAGGATGCTACCAGCCTGCCTAAGCAGCCTTCACCTGCCACAGACAAGGGCAGCGATAAGCATGGCGGCGACCTATGATCACTGTGTACACTACGACTCTTGGTTCCATCCATTCTGCATCTCTCTCTCTCTATCTCTCTCTCTCTAGCCCTTTCTACCATTTCCTTCATGTTCTTTCTCATAAATACATGTTAGATGTATGACTGTGTATGTATAATTTTATTGAACGAAAAAAAAGAGAAGAGATATAATGAGCAGTTTGCCTGTGTTTTGTTGCTGTATTTATGTATTTATTATTAACTTTAATTTTTGTGTATGAGTTCACATCCCATTTTCATCATCTTTGGTTGTGTGTGTATGTAAAGTATTACTAGGACAAAAAGATATTGATTTATTCAGTTTTAAATTCTGGCAACAGTGGTATCATATCAACGTATTTTACACCGTGCGTAGATATAAATCCTAGACATGTACCATAGCCAGTGAGAAATAAGGCATATTATGACCTTACAATACATTCCTTCTAGTAGTGATCTTCCAATGCATTTTCAAAGCTAAAAGTCGTGTTACTAAGTACTGACTACTTACTGTGTGCCGAGGATGATGTTCTTTTTTGTTATATTTTAAAATTGGACCTCAACAATAATAGACTCCACCTACATCCGAGTCAATATAACTTGATTTGACGAAAGTTAATTTTTATTAAAGTGTATAATGATTTCTCAGTTGGGGAGGATAGACTTTGGCATGGCGGGTTTTTATACAAGTTCAATAAATAGGATGATATTTCGATATATTAGTATTGTATGTTACTTCAATAAATACCTGTTTTGTGAACTGTCTTAGACTTGTCAATTATTTTATTGTATTCCGAAAGCTTTGTTTGGTTTTCTAAAATGGTAAAGACCGGGTATAATTTCATAGCAACAAAAATTATTAGAAACATTTAAGATCCTATCACTCCTGGATTAATTCGAATTTTCTTAAAATTTAAGTTTTTAGTAGAATCACTAAATGGCAACGGGTGGGGCTAAACAATTACACATTTTAAAACTTTTTTTTGATTAATTTCAAATTTCGCTCTATTGGCTGCGTGAAAGTTCTCCATATTGAAAATAATTTGTATGATGGTAAGAACTGTTTTTATAGTGTTTTTACAATATTTTATGAAAATGATCTCAGCCAACACTTTTTTATTAGTTTGTAATGTATAACCCACATACAATATCATATTACATGTTTTTATAGGAATAGGTAAATATTTTCTCGATATTTTAATGATATTAACAATAAGCTTACGTCATACTACTTGAATTAATTACTGTATTTTAAATGTTCATACTATTATTAAACTTTTTAATGTACTGTTAACTTGAAGTATTATGCGTTTAAATATATTCAATACAAATTAGAAAAAATCGTATGATTATGTTAACCCTTCGTACGTGGACATACTTTTTAGGGTTTGCTACGTGACGTGGAGAAGGGTATTTTATCCCTGGAAAAACAAACTCGATGGTCCGATTAAGCTAAAATTTGGTATACAGATACCTACTAAAGACCTGTCGAGCGATTTATATTTTCAAAAAATTAATCGATTGGCATCATTTTTATTAACATCACGTCATAAATTTCAGTTGGATAACTATAGGAAAATAACCATATTATATGCTATATATTGATCATGCAATATATGCTATAACTTTTGTTCAATGCAGCCAATTGACATGATTCTTTTTGCATCTGATTTCAGATCACAAGATCTATATTTGTTGATATATTTTTATAATTATACTACTTATATAAATAATTTGTAAGTATTATAAATGCTATCTGAGTATTATTTTAAATTACTTGTTATTTTAATAAATAATTTTATTATTCAAGTTAATTGGATATAATTTACGATAAACTTATTTTTTCTATACATGTTGCAAGTTTCAGCTTCTAATATCATTGGCAAGTATGAAAACCCTAGGGGGGTTATAAAATGGATCAATAATAACACCATTTTTTCTGGTATGTAAAAATATTCGAAATAATATTTGTTAAATGTTTTAGTTAGATAAAAGTATTTTAGCCATTGACTAAAAAAATCAGGATCATACATTATATAGTTCATTCAAAAACTTAATTTCATATAAAAAAATTGGCATACCCGCTCTCCACGCCCGAAGGGTTAAAAAGGTTATTCGATTTTAAAATGATCAGTTTATTTTTGAAATGTTAAAAAACATGAAGGAATAATTTTTTAAACAAATTGATACATTATTACCACAATACTATACTAATCCAACTGCTAACTTAATAGCAGCCATCAATGACGCGACGGCGACACTTAATATTTAGGATATTGCGCATCAAGGGCGAAACGAAAGAATAGTCGGCTGCTGGCATAGTTTTGATTCAAGGGAGTATATCATTGGAACGGATTCTAGCCCGAAAAGCGGTACCGTTTCCACCGCCGCGCGAAATAGACATATTTCGGTTTTATCACTGACTGTGAAGTTTATTAATTATTGAAGACGTACCAATAGTAGATTATTAGAAAATGAGTGCTTCTTTAGAGATAAAACCAGAGATCAAAGATACCTAAAATTGATATCGTTACACACTTTGATTACTTTGAAATATGAATAAAAATATATGAATAAAGGCTTTAGACTGAGACTAGATTTTGATGGTGGTTGTCTGAATACTTTGGATCTAGGGAGTAGAGGAGAGATAAGGTGATGTATAGAGAGTGGGATGGAAGATAATGGGCTTTCATGTACAGATTGAAGGCTTCTAGGAGGACCTTCTCGATTTGAGACTGGCATAGTTAGGTGGAGTGTTGTTGGGGTTATGAAGATGATATTCAGGGCCCGGTTTTGAAAATGGTCAAGTCGTTTGGATATTTTTTACTGTTAGGCCCAATGAAAAGAGGAGAGGAGAGTATTCTAAGATACTGCGGATAGAGTTGTTGTAAATTTTTAGTAGAGAGGTACAATAGGTCTCCACAATGTTTTTGAGACGTCTATAAGGGGATAAGGGTGCCCGACCCAGGTTTTGAGACATGTCTCAAAGTGGGAGTAATTAAATGTAATTAAAAATTAAATTCGGTAATGTTTCTTAATACGAAGTTTTTGTTTCACAAATAGAACACTCAAATACCTCCATTCACGGTCAAAATTTAGATTTTGTTGTCCACAGAAAATGTTACGACCGCTATGTTTAATCGACGTTTGTGAGTAATAAATTATTTTATAGTCGTAACAAATTGAAACCATAGCCCATATAATATATACAATAGTTAGAAAAAATTATCAGAATTGTTGCAATAAGTTGTCGAGTGTTACGACCGCGATATTATATATCGTAAGTGAATATCATGTAGAATATTATAATTAGCTGGATGTAATATTCACAATATTTGCATTTAAAAATGGCATTTCTTCTGTAACAAATTAACTACATAAAGTAAATATTTTTGGTTTTATAGATAATAATGCTTTGTCATGTTGTATCGTTTCTACTATTTTAAGGCGTCATATAAGAATATATTTTCAGCAAATAATAACTTACTTAAATCAAATGTGAAAAATACTAACATTTGTCTAATATGTATGTATATATGTATGTATATAACCTTTTATGTGATAACGACTGTAACAGAATTCATAACGGACACCCATTTCTAATAATTGCCATAATAATAGTATTTAACATCACGATTATGGGCCATATTCTTCTATACGTATTATAGTTATCAAATATAGTAATGCTCTGGTAGTTTATAACTATACCAATACAATAATATTTACTAATTGACACTTTTTAATGGAAGAATAATACATGCCACATAATTGTGTAATGTACTTTATACATAAAATAAAAATTATATATTTATATTTTGTTCTTGTACTTCTATCATATTAATATTAAAACGCACTTTAGAATTGAAATATTCCTTTGATAATTAATTGATTAATTCTATCAGTGGGTTTGTTTTGAGGACCTCTGTATACTTGTTGGTTCCTATTTTGTTTACACATCGTATCCAATGAAAACAACAAAAAAAACTTGAAAGCTAAAAAAATGTGTTTATTTTGTGTCTTCATTATTTAAAAGTGGACAGCACTTCCTTGTTGATACATCGTATTCAATATGTTGAACAAATTATCCCGGTTCTCTATGTACGCTAAATGTTCCGATTCTAACACTAGGAAAGTTTAATTGGGATATATCTTGGAACCTTAAAATTTGATACGCTTTTATACATAATTTTTTGGAGTAGGCATATGTGAAAGAAAACCTCAGACTATATGTTTTAAGTAAATAAATAATAAATTAAATTTTTAATTCTGCGTTGAATAGTGGATTCAGCCGAGTTCTTGAGTGTATTAAATATATGGTGTCCAATGTACAATGCAAAAACACATCCCTATAGATGTCATACATTTATTCATTTGAATGGTATGCGTACGCATCTAGGAAAACAATATCAAATTTAATATGATTATTTGAAGTATTGAAAAAATTATGTGTTTTAATGTATTAAAGCTAAATTGCTTACCGATTGGAGAAACATTAAATGAAAATGAAAGATGAGTAGACAAAATAAACACTGTTCAGACAAAGAACAAAAGAAAATAATACAATTTACAGATTAAGTATAATACAAGACACGAGATAATAGGATAGCGCCAAGTACTGGAATATTTATAAAAGATGATCTGATCAGAATAAAATTAGATAGAATGTTGTACAATTAAAATAAAATTTCGAAATCGTGTTCTCAACTTTTATTCTGATAAGTGAGACAAACAGTTTCTATCTCATCGTTCCCAGCATTAGAGATAAACACAAGTTATTGAACATACTTTAAATAGTAAATATTTATAAACAGAACAAAATTGCAATATTCATCATTAAGTTTATATATATATGTATAATCGACTTAATGTTCAGATATACGTTGAGAAGACACTCACATAATATGGTACCTGCTTGAAGATTGCCATTTTCATCATTAAGTCTAAATATAGATTTGATGATGAGGATGGCAATCGTCAAGCAGGAACCATATGCGAGTGTCTTCTCAACGTACATTCGTGCTGCCAACACTTTTCATATACAGTATACGCGCGGTGTTCAAAAACTGTTATAGTCATTTGGTTCACCAGTGGGAGAACAGCCTCATAATCACGGCCTCGTTAGATCCCATCCACATGCAGTCCCCTGTAGCAGGTTCTGGTGACTCCGGCAACTGAAGGTTCGAAGTGACAGCTTACCAGGTAGCAACGAGGGCCATTTCCGTTTGCTGTCGCCAGGGCAATGCGCCTCTGCTGTAGGCCAGGTAAAGTGGTTGAGGGCCTTGAGGGGGGGGGGGGGTGTACACTTTGATAGTGAGACCAGGGATGTGTAGCATCGTGCTCCGTGTTATCTGTCCGCGAGTCAGAAATGGACTCGCGGACAAATATTCCAACACCAACATCGCAGTTGGTAAGTTGTTCCTTGAAGTAGAATTGGCTATACCCGAATAGGAAGGAGCAAACGCTTCCGTTGTAGAGGACCATTTTGCCGAAGGGGTCGTCAGTCGGACAAGTCAGAATGCAAGGTATCATAGAGGGCCGCTTTGATCAAAACTGCATGCATTGTCGAACGTTCGAACGGTTTGTTTTTTAAACACGAGACGAGTTTAGCGGTAAAGCTGAAGGTGATTTAAGTTAAGAATATTTTGAAATGGATCATACTAATTCAACTACGGGACTTATAATAATGGAAATAGTTTCAGTTAAATTATGTCTCAATATCTTGATATTTATACATTTGTATCAAATTGCTGCTATGGTGATATATTGCTAATTGTTTATTTATATCATTTGTTTACCGAGTAGAACAGAACAATTTATTGGTATACTTTTTCAGTATATTAAAATACAAAAGAAAAAACTTCTTCGCATACATTTTTATTGTTAGAGAATTCGTCATTTCGTTATTATGGCTTCATATGCCATGAAGCGTAGAATGGCTATAAAATATAAATATTACATATGCGTGTTTGTATCGTTCTTTATTTCTGTTTTGAAAAATTATATTCCACCCGCGTAATTTCACATCATAATAAATTTATAAGTTGTAATATATTTGAAAAAATACTGTTATTGTTGTTAATTGATAAGAAATCTACATCAGATAAACAATATGGTGACTACCCTAAGCGTTAGCGAAGTATTAGCGAAGACGTATAATTATTACCGGTTTTAGCTATTGGTATTATAATACTCAAACGGCCTCGGTTCTATAAATACTGTAAATTGTAACGATTTCCTTTGTTGACTGTAATAATAGCGTTGTTGTTCTCAACTGCAAACAATAATCCCGTTCAAGATTTTGTGGTTATGGAAATGTGATGTCAACGGATAAATAAATACGAAATCGCATCAATAATTTCTTTAAATATATACATTTAAGCAGAAATGGAATACTAATTTGATATTTCTAATTATTTGAAGAACTATTCACCGTTTTGCTTGTTGTATGTTCACCGTGTTTCATAATCTGCAGTTGCAATCATCGTGTTTTGCATGAAAATGGAGGTCGAAATATTTTGTTGTATCAATTTTTTTCAAATAAAACGGGAAAAATTATAAAAAAGAACAAATTTTATTAGTTTAACTCCGATAAAGAATTTTACAAAATATATTGCAGCCTTTTATTTTCAGTTTATTTTCAGTTTATTTTCAGAAAAAATATAATGGTTTTAGTCATCAAGTGATAAATATGTTATTAATATAAATGACACCGTTTTCAAAAACTGTCAATGTTCCGAAGCAGATGTGAATAAGGGAGCTCAAACCATATATGCAAATTATGCAATAAATCAATATTATTACGAGTTGTGAGATTTTATCCCCCTGTCCACATATAGAGCAGAGTAGAGGTCGTTCCTAAATGTTGAAATATTTCACAATTGATGTGAAATAGAAGTCCCAACAGGTTATATCCGCGGACACACTAAATAGGCCAGTCAAATTAGGCGTTAACCTAGAAAAAATAGTGTAAATCTGAAATTTTGCATGAAACATGGACCGGAACAAAATATCAAAAATCCGCTAAAATCCGTTTTAGACAAAAATAGAAGTTTTTGTGGGTTTTTTTTTACATATTAAAGAATAGGAAAATGTTGTATGGTTATTACTCAATTTTAGTGGAATACACACTAAAAAATATACTTTTAATCATCTCAGTGTTTTCTACATATTACTAGCAAAATTAACTATTATTTAAATGTATTAGGAAAGAAAACATTATTATATTTTTTCTATAATTTTTCTTGTAACATATAGAAAACATTTATAGGATCAACATCTAGTATTGTTATTACTTATATATATATATATCTATCTCAGAAACAGGAAAGCTTGTTTAGTGTTACCAAAAAGCAGAACGTCTACATATATTCCATATATAAAAGTATTTCGCTACTTTAAAAGTGCTCCGAAATATAAAAGTTGACATTGACATGTAAAGATAGGGAAGATGACTTAGATGTTGTTGAATGACTATTTTCAAAACGTTGTTAAAAATTGGCGCTGGTTACTTCATTACTGTGTAAAGGCCTGTGCCCACCAAGCTCGACGGGGAAAGCGACGCGACGAGCGCTTGATGGGCGCTAGTTCATTGAAAAGTATGTATTTCAACTTTTTGCGGAGTGTCACGTCGCGTCGCGTCACGCTTGGTGGGCACAGGACTTTACACATATAATGCAAGGCTGCCGGCACAACACGCATTATGTTTGCGAAACACTCTCTTATCGGGCACAGAGTCTCAACGAAGATGACCGACACTGCAGGACGAAATTAAAGTATACCTCGAAAAAGCAACTCCCCATGCACTCTTGCAGTTTCTGTGACAGACTAGCCTACACTGACCATGGAAGAGGCAGGAGATGAAGATATGCCTTCGATATCATTGTGGCAGGCGTGGTGGGTGAAGTGAATACAAATTCTTCGAAGAGAAAGAATGCGAGTTACACTAATGACAACTGCCCATTAAATGATTAAATTATTCAAGATGGCCTTATCATTTCATCAATGAACATGATCAATATCATCTATGCGTTATGTATCTATTTATCTATCTCTCTACCCCCACTTCAACCTTCAAACTTTTAATTGGATTCAAAAACTGCCATTCGCAAAACATAAGATACATTCTTTCTGATAGAAGTCTTCGAAGATCAATTACCTAACATTTAATGTACCAATTTCAACATGTTTATCAAAAGAAAACTCTTCGCAATTTTTCAAAAAAACTTTATTCAAGTTCGATAAGTAATCCTTATACATCTTGTATATATATATATATACCTGTTATGATTTGAACTAAGCAGGGTACAATAACTATTCATAACTTTTATAAACTATTACTTTAATTATAAAAAAGCAATTCATAAGTTTCAGGTCTTCCTTAATGTGCATATAGCCTATACATCACACAAACTGTATTCTATATTCACATTATAATATGATCAAAATATGTAATCGAATTATTTTCCTATTCATCTTTCTATAATGGACATTATAATATATATATACTCTTAATTATATATTTATTTTTATTATCTTTATTATATATATATATATTTTTAATTATAAAAGATTATCTGTAACACTACTACAAAATTATGCTATCAATATATTATTATTAGTAAGGGAAAATTTATGAGTTACATAAGATAATAAAAAATTAATACTTGCAATCATCATAAATCTTTCAATTTCAAATACGACTCGTGTCCATTTCCTTCATGATGGTTCCCAAAATCAACTCTCAATAACTGTACTGTACCTTGCTATCTCTGATTTACCAGCCGACCATCAACTGTCTCTTCCCTTCCGCTGTACAGTGTTTTTCGTTGTTATGCAGATCCGCGCCGTTTGACACTTTCTCTGTCCGTCGCTACGTGTTTGATAAACTTTCGATGGCTGCGCCTAAAATCTAGGGTCGGTAGGTTAATTTAAATTTAAAATGTTCGTGATCCAAGTAAATTTACCCATTGTACTTAACTTATCATTCTTATAATATATAAAAAAGAGGGCGTCAATGAAACTCGTAATGAAATATTTTTTTCATAGAAATTGGTATAAAATAAACAGTCAAATAACAAAAAAATCAATTAAACAATTTACAAAAGTCATTACGAAGTAATGTGAATTTATTCATCTTTCTTAGGAAAGAAAATTGACAATTAGTGAAATTTCCGTTGAAATTGAATTGATTTAAAGATTGATTTCCTCCGTTTGTATACATTGACGCCATCTTTTTGCATTAATATATTAAGTTAAGTACTTTTTTTAAACCAATTTTCGTCACATATCTCTTTTTTCACGTTTACCTCGTATTTAAAAGCGGGGAGTTTTATGTAGTAGATATATGAAGATTTCAAAAAAATAATATCAAATTCATTAAAAAAATTATGAAAAATACCAATATATCGACGCAAAAGATCGTTTAATATTAATACTATGTGTTGATAATTTTTATATTTTAATTAAGAAAAATTGTTAGTCAGAAATAATAATATATTAAACCAATAAAAGTTATCAAAAATTTCCAATAAATTGAATTCATTATTATTAAAAATATATTAGCTCAATACCATTAGAAACTTGATGTGCTACTTACTCAGTAGTGTCTCGGAAAGTGTTCCGAATTTTGTACAATATATTTTAATCTTGTAATACGCAATCCGTAGATAATACTAGTGGGTTATGAACTTAGTTTTCGTCATCAGTTTGAAATTAAAAAGAAAACAAAAGAGACATATCAGCTGAATAAAACAGATATTAAGTGTTGTTTTCTTTCAAAATTTCACTTTATCAAAATACTTAAACACTTGGGCGACCGAATGGAAGCAGAGGTAATCCAGAGGTAAGTTACCTCTGGGTAGGTAACGTAGTTTGACCGAATGGAAGCCAGAAGTAGTGTGGTGGAAGGTATTATTAACTACCTCCACAGAAGTGAGCCCGAATGGAAGCAGAGGTAAGCCTAGAGGTGGGATACCAATACCTGTTGAAGTAGGGTTAGTGGCGCGAGGTAGGTAGTGATATTTTCGCATTTAGCGATATGGATATTGCTTTTTTCTATGTTACATTTCAGACGGTATTTATTTTCAAGTTATAGAACGATTAAAAGTGAATAGTAATATTATTTAATTATCAACTTAAAGTATTTAAATATTTCGTAATATGGCGATTTGCAGCTGATATTGAATTGAACGTATATTTAAGAAGAATAAATGACAAAACAAACTCGTTCAACACAACTTTAAGAAGATGATTTTTTGGCTAATTATCATTTTTTCATTTATCATTTTTTATTGATTTATTTGAGCTATTACTGAAACTCGAAACAAAAAGAATGCGAAATAATATGACATTATATATAATTTATGTAACATTTCTAATGATAATAAACATAGCTACTCTTTTCTATACTAATAACTACTCTTAACTATACTAATAGTTACTATTTACTATACTAACAGCTACACTAACATTAAACCTACTTTGCAATTCCAAATTTATCTATATATATTTGATTAGGCATTTATATATAATATAAAAATATTTCTTGTACTTAAATGAGACTATATGAGACTATGCGAATTTATTATCGTACGAAAGATAGCTAATTATTTAAAATTAAACTATTTAGATCGATCTATAATTGAGAAAGAAAGTATAATAATATATATTGGTGTATTTTACTAAATAAAATGATCTAAAATATCTAATTCAGTTTTGTTTTAATGAAGTCAATGTAATTAATAGAAAATGTATGTTTCAATTTTTCAAGTGTATACCTACTTATTATACTTAAATATATTTACTTTTTATACTTAGTTATTTGTTTGAATTTAAAAAAACATTGTAGCCTACAAAACAATTAACATACGTATTCTATTGGGTATACTTATTTTTTTCAAATTACTGTAAAAAAAGAAATATGAAAAATAACATTTTAAACATTAATATTAAATAATTTACACAGTGACTTCTATATCAATATCATATATCATAGGTTATGAATACCCACAATATAATAATAGGGCCTATATAGTAAATGTTGACTTTCGAAAATTACAATAAACTGCAATTTTACAAACAGATAATACGATATATATAAAACTAAATTATCTCAATAAGTATTTTAATGAATAACTAGTGTATGTATATTATCTTGACATCGGTAATGAAATTGCTTCCAATTCCGTTTACTGTATTATATTAGTGTATTATTTAGTGACAATACTATGTTAATTTCATTATTTAGTTGAATATTTACTGATGTTAAAATTTACTAGACAAATAATCATATTTTGAACAAAAGGTTAAATTAATTTTGTATTTTATTTTTTAGAAAAGTCTGTTGAATGTTTTCTTTTAGAATCTATTTTACAAACAATAAGGCCAACGCTTCAGAAAAATCAATACAGTTGGATTTCAGTCTAATAATAATTAATGTTTGATATTACTGTGATTTTATTGGTTAAACTAAATCAGGTTTCGAATTGACCTACTTAGCTAATTGACCTCCAAGTAAAGTTTCCATTCGGTCAACATTTCCAGGGGTAGGTAATGATACTTCTCGGTCGCCCTAGAATGTTATACTTAAAATGAAAACTTAATATGAATAATTGTGCATTTTTTAGAAGGCAGACTTATCAATTGATATTTATGTTTTTAGTTTTAATTTTTTAATCAATATATTGATTTATTATTTTTCTTGTTACATTCATATTATTATGTCAAAATGTTTTATTCTGTAATCTTGAAAGCCATATTATAAAGTTACATATTTTATTTCGATAATTTCTATATTTATGTCTTTTGAAAATTAATATTTAAAAAATAATATTGATCGCTTTTATGGGCATATCGTTTCAGATAATTGATGACAAATATATATATCATGGTGTCATAAAATCGTAACTCATTAATATTATTTATTATTGTGTGTATATACTTATTGCTAATTAAATTAATGTAGCTTCAGACAGTTAATGTTAACATGAAATATAATGTACGTAACCGATTATTTCTGCTAATATTAAACTAAATTGAAAATTGAACTTTTACAGGGACTTTTGTAATCTTCTGTGATTTTTGCAGGATACTAGTTATTTATTCAAGTTAAATTTGGTTATAAACTGCACGTTTTAACGATTATAAATATTGTTTCAAATATCAGGAGTGTCTCAGTGGACTGTCATATGAAGAACTCCAAGACAACCTATGCTTATAAAGTTCCTAAAACCAGGGGGACTATTATCCAGAGTGAATCAAAATGGAAGGTTAGTACTAATTATTGATATTTTAGTCAACCCCTGTAGAGCTATAATACTGTTAAACGAGATGCTGCATTACTATAACTGTACAATATATTTTAAGAACTTTAAAACACAGTAGATTGTATTAACATATATTTGTGAAATAATTAATTGCTTTAATAAATTATTAATTAATTAATTTTTAATTAAATTAATAATTGATAAATTTATTAATAAATGAATAAATGCTTTTTTATTTAGCGCATATGGGTTCAGAGTATTTTTTACATCGTAATTGTAATACGAATTGAAATGCAATAAAATACTTAATTTAAAACCAATTTTAATTTATCTATAAAATACTACTTTAGAATGCTTCGAGTTTGGCCCTCAGTTAGGAAAAATATATATATATATATTTTGTGAAACGAAACTAAAATATAACCAAAGACGACGGCTGGATAAAATAAAATAAATTTTATTATTTAAAGTACAACACATATAATGATTAAATAAAAATGATGTAGAAGTAACAAGTATGATTATATGTCCACACTTTACCTGACAGCGTTTGAATTAAATGTCGAATTTTGGGTATATAATTGATCTAATCTTTGGCTTTTGAGAGCATGATTTTGGTGAAAGGTGTTATCAGAAAGGATGTTGGGATATATGTTCTTCTATAGTGACGTTGTGACATGCTGAATAAGTGTTCTGTTAGGCCTTACGAAAGGAAACGTTACGATTGTTCAATGTTCGTTTTGCAGATTTTTGTTGTTGCATGTGTTTGTCTTGTTTTTATTGGTAACATGATCAATGTTTAGCCAGGTGTAGCGGATATGCAAAACAGATTGTTTTATAACTTTTTGAGAGCTTTTTATGTCTAGAATAATGTCGAAGAACAACCAAATTTCCTCATAACCAAACTCAAACGCAACCGATTCCATGAAAATATTTCGATAAATTAATTTTAACCTCTCCATTATTATATGTTTTTGTTTTAATTAATTATTTAAACGTACTGGTGTTTGTCTGTCTTTCAGTTTCGCTTTGCGCATCATAATATTTTTCACAGAAGAAGAGTTATTAAGCTCGATAAGTTATTTAATTACATTATTTAGATATGCATGCATACATCTATTATTTAATTTATATTGAATCATTTTTAATTTTGAGCAGGAATAATTATTTATACATTTACACATTTATTTAATTTTTTGTTTAATTTGTATTTTGAAGTATACTTTTTCAGTGCAAATTAATGTTAAAGTAATGTTTATCTTTTGAATTATTAGTCACGTTTTTAATAATGTTCGACTTAAAAATTTATTGTGTACTGACACCGACATGGAAGAATTTTAGTTTTCATCTATATTATTGCTTATCAAAAATGTGTTATTATTAATTATATTTATATCATATTTATTAAAAATGAATCATATTAGCAGGTATTCTACTTATTCCATTAAAAGTAGTATAACATAAATTACCAACAATTCAATACAGTGAACGATATTTGTGAGGATTAATTGCAAGGATTTTTTTGCTTACTTTTCATTTTTCTTTACTAAAACAATAAGCCAAAATAACGCAACGTTTTAAGTCAACGTAAGAATGCAATGAACTTAAATTTTGTTATTTTAAGTATTAAAAGCAATGTTTCCAATGTTATTATTATTAATATTATATTATTTCTGCTTATTTTTATGCTGAAAGTAGTTAGCTGTCGGAAACTTGAAGCAATATAACCTTTTTAATGTCGTCTAACAGCATGAATACATATTATTTAAAACCAAGCATTTTATTTTCCATTAGGAGTGAGCCTTCTTAAATTAATTTACATTTGTGCTTAAAAATTATAATATTTAACAATAAATATAAAATATAATTATGTTTTCGATAAATAATTGTTTAGTGTACCATTACAATCGTAGTTTATTTATTTAACAAACTATTTAATTATTACAATTTACCACTTTCTGTAATCGTACTGTGAAATCTCAAGCGATATCATTAATATATAGACTTATTATAGATAACAACATATTTCAGGTTATTCGTAAATTTTTTATATAACTAATGTCAATTAATAAACTTTAAAATATAAATATTTTATTTTAATGTGTCTTATTCATTTGTATTGTAATCGATTGATACTTCAGGTTGATGATGGTAGCATTACTCTTCTCCTTCGGAAGAAAAATCCTAACGAGCAGTGGAACTTGAGTCAGGGGGGAATCAGGGACACAAGTTAGAAATAAGGATAAGTCAATAAACGTATGCTGCCCCTGGGAATTCGTTTAGAATCTATTTTGTGTATAATAAATTGTGTCAAGGTGTACAACAAACATAAGCCTCTTTTGATAATTTATAAATTTTTATGTTCGTTTGCTGATAAATTGTAATGAATATTAAATTGAATGTAAATAATATTTTGCAATAATAATTATATATCTGTTCGAAAGGTTATCAAATAAGTAAGATGTTTAAGTATGTATTGATGATAAAAACTACACACACCTAAAGTTATCATATACACTCATTACATTATTTATGCTGCATATATAATTAACGATTAAACGCTGTTTCCGGGTAAAAATCGAACACATGCAAATTTGCACAACTTTTTCAAGTCATACATTTTCTGTTTTGTTATGGTTTTATTTTTTCCATTACGACAATTTAAAGATGACTGGTTCTATATCCAGATGTTCCCAATGATAACATTTTTAATATCGTCTAACTATTACACTATAAGTGCTTTGTAAGTTTTTTATAAGTTTTTTATTGTGAAATAATATAAGTAAATTATTTGATAATGAATACATCTTACTGGTATTTATTAATTAATTATATACAACAGTATAATAATGTTGATCCGACAAAATAAAACTACACCTATGAACCTATTAGCGTGATGAAACCGTTATACCGTTTAGATTTATACTTTAGATATACACAAATTAATTAATTTGAAATTATTATATCTTTATTGATATAACAAAAAATTAAGTTACAATTATATATTTGCTAAATAATTCGATGTAATAGAATACTTTACTGTACATACCTTTTTTACTCGCATTGACTATGTTAAATAAAAATTTATATTAGAAATGCATAATATGTAGTTCTCAAATCTTAGCCTCCAGGATTACTGAATGTGTTCTATTTTTTAAAATGTGTACAACAATTTGAATTCTATGATCAGATAATCATCAATATTGCAGTTATTGTCCTACTCTTTATAATTTTGGAGAATAATATGAATTTTTTTGTAATATATATTAGCAATATTGAAAATTGTAACTAACCTAAGTGAACATTTTAAAATGTTAAACCAGAAACGTATTAAATTACAAAGTTTTCATGTGCATAATATTAAGTTACCAAAGTGACTGAAATAAATCCGAAAAGCTTTTAATCAATATAATTTCATAATATATGTCAATCAATCAATCAATCACACATATAGATATTTTTATGCAATAAATTAATAGATTAAATATGAATGAGTTATTAACCGTTCATTACAAATGTACATTAATTTATTCAATTGTTTTTGGTTATGATTTATAATTAGTTTTTTATACTTCTATTTTACATTTAGCTTAACTTGCTTTCAATGAAACAATGTTTCTTAAAACAGGAAATTGGGATATTATCATATTATTCTAACATATTCTAGCATCAAAATGACTTAATGTAAAACATTAGTTGAACATTGATAGAATAATAATAATATGATTATAAATATAAAAAATCTAACTGTTTATGTGTAAAAAGTATATTATGTATAAGTATTTGTATTTATATATTTATGATAGTGACCATTATATTTCGAAGCTTGTTAAAATCGATGTTAAAATGTACTAATATAATAGTTATATATTTTCAAATGACACATGGTGAACTACAAATGACATTTTTTGGGTGCTTATATGTTGTGTATGTATTTCTTAATGAATAATGAGATATCGGAACATTCTTTCATCATATAAGACGTACATAAAAAAAAAAATCAAAATATTTATTCGCCATAAAATAAATTTGTTAACCATAAATCGTTACTCCTTATTAACAATTCATTTGTATACAAATAATATCCTTAATATATTCTGTCTTTCCTTTTCATTGATGTTCTGTAAACACCATCTGCATTATTTAATAAATGATTCTATTAAATCACAAATGTTTTTTGATATTTTTGTTACATGGAGTAGTGTTTGTTTGTGAATTCTGATTGATTGATTTATCGATATTCGTAGTTCCTGTATGAAGTATCATAATTCACAATTGCTTTTTCTTTATAGTGCATTAAAGATAACCGTTTTAACATGATATTATAATTTGATTTGGTTTCTATATCCATGGTGATACCGTATGAACACCACTGTCATAATTCCTGTTTATTTAACATTTATCCCAAATGTTTTGGTTTTCTAAAAATGTTCATATACTTATTCGGTATAAGTATAAAAATACTACCATTAAGATTTAATTATAATTTATTTGTATAATACTATATATAACCTATATACCCTATATAGTAAAAATATAAATATATATTTTGTCTGGTGTTTATTCAGCAAACTTTTGAATAACAGTTATAGTATACAATGCCTATACTGATTTTTTATATTAAAATATATTTGATTGTTTAGAATAATTTTATTTATAGGTTTGTTCATTAGTTTTATTAGTTCATCAACTTTAAGGGCCATGGAAGGTGGAGCGTCATTAACCCTTCGTACGTGGAGGGGGGTATGCCACTTTTTACTCAATTAAATGAAGTTTTTCGTTGAACGATGTAAAGTATATGACCCTGAATTTTTTCACACTCAGTAGCTAAAATACTTTTATCTAACTAAACAAAAAATATATATAATTTCGAATAATTTTTACATAACAGAGAAAATGGTGTTATTATTGAACTATTTTTTACCCACCCTTGTGTGTTCATACTTGCCGATGATATTAGGATTTAAAACTTGCAACATTAATAAAAAAATAAAAAATTATCGTAAATTATATACAATTAACTTTAATAATAATATTATTTATTAAAATAACCAGCAATTTAAAATAATACTCAAATAGAATTTAGACTATTTATAGCTTATTTATATAAGTGGTATAATAATAATAAATTACCAAATTAGTAGTATAGATCGCGTGATCTGGAATCAAATCGATTCGTTGCACTGATCAAAAGGTAGAGCATATATGGGTCAATTTATAGCATATTTCGTTATTTCTTATAGTTTTCTTAAACTGGAGTTCATGATGTAATCAGGTCATAAAAATGAAACCAATTGCAAATAATTTTATTGAAAATAAAAAGAGCTCAACAATTCTTTAGAAGGTATCTGTATACCAAATTTCAGCATAATCGAATGATAGGAAGTTTGTTTTTCGAGGGGGGTGGGTAATTATTGAATAATAAATGACTAAGTATTTACAAACTGTATGATATTTTGTCTATTAAATATTTTATTATTCATTCTGTAGAACATAATATAAGCCTTAATTGGGCAGAAATATGGTGTAGTGTACTAATGAGAATCGTCAAAGCTAAACGTGCCGCCATTATCCCGTCGATACACACTAAAAAATTATGCTGTTATATTTATAAAAAAAATAACAGCAGAGTGTCAGGATATAACCGTATTTATACTGTTATATCGCAAACATCTGCTGTTATACCTACTGAATATACTGTTATATCCCGATAGCATATATTTATATTTATACTACTAGCTAGTCAAACTGTTTAGTGTTTTCAGTAAACCATTTTTAAATCACTTTAAAACTAATTTTTCACTTAATAAATGTATCTGATAACTTAAAGTACAAATATTTTGTTCAAACTTTTAATATCTTTAGAAATGTGGTGCGCTCGAATCTTATAAATAAAAGTAACAGTTATAAGTCGTATAATCTTATATACATTACATTTATATTGACCGATTCAACTCACTCTAAACCAAGAATATCACATTCTTTATGGTTTGTTTTATATACAATTATTTAGACTAATAAATCTCTTCAACAAAGTCTAAAGGATGAAATATAAAGCTCTTCTTAAAATAAAGTATTGGAACAGTCATATATATTTTCAATGTGGCCAAATGAAAGTATTAGATGTGATGACATTAAGTTATAAACAAGTTATAAATAAAACACATACCTTTTGTATCTGTGCCATGTTATTGAATTAAAAAATTACCTTTTAGCTAAAATCAATAAAAAAACGTTATTGTTTATATTTGAGAGAATCTTAGAGTATATGTACATATTCACATATAAGCTCCCTGTAATATAATGAATACAGTTTTAATATATGTAAACGAAAAACATATAGAACAAACGGATATAGACGAATTGATTGTGTATTTGTTGTTGAGAAAGCTTTGCTGGCAGAATAAAATGTTGACGTTTATGGAAATAAATGGACCGTTGTAAACACGGGACGAGAATTCAACTTATATATGCACACTGCTACCTTAATATTAAAATTGAGGTCGACAGAAACGAGAGTATAAAGAAAGCTTGTTGATATGTAAAGTGCCTTTTATATATTATGCGTGTCGCGAAATGAATTTCTTAACACGTAATAATTTAGATGAAAGTAATATACTGATAAAAGTAGATCGTTTGATTTCTTGTAGCATATTCATTTTAAAATAATATTTAAATAAATATGGTTTTAATATTTTATATAATGTATAACACTTTTTATTTAGCAATACCAAACATGCAACATATGTTATATTTTAAATATTTAATGGTATAATAAATTTTAATTATAATAATTATACTTTCACGATCACTATTTTAAATTCATTATAAGAAAAACCTTGTTTAAATGAATCATAAACCTTGTTTGAATGAATTGTAAATAATAAATTGGTGAAAACGCCGTTACCTATTTAATATTTTATTTTCCTAAACATTATTACAAATTATATGTACACAATATGATTAAACAATGACACAAGGGTAATTAATGACATTATTATTTATTTATATATTATTTATTTACTAATGAGCTGCATTAAAATATAGCCCATACCATTGTAGAATTGAAAAAATGACGTATGATTGAGTATTTTATTTTTCTTAAAACATATTTAATTTTCGGCTCTAATCTCTATAAGCTTGCTTGTGTGTTTATCCGCTTTGTGATCCCGCTTGAGAACCTTGTGAGCCATTCTTTATTTAGCATTAAAATTAGATCGGTTCATGTTCCTAACAAACCGGAGTCAATTTTACGCGATGCGATTTTTTAATATAAAAATTAATTAACAGTAATAACTGAATACAGAATTAGGTAAAAAATGCAAGACAAACTAACACATGTAATACACTTGTCCTGATAATATGTACAATTGCAAATGTAATCAATATTTTCAAAAAATGGGATGCAACTTTGATTGATTATTAATTTTGGAAAATGCACATTTTAATTCTATTAATATAATAACATCAAGTTTTATGATTTATAAATTTTGAAAGTGTAAACTCAAATATCCTATTTTAAATTGTCAATTTCCAATTCAGCGCATAAATTAGTTCAGATTAATATATAAATATATATATATATATATACTATTATTAATTAATATATACATTAATATACAGTATATATATAGAGAGATTAATTAGTTCTGCGTGTAATATAATATATTACATAATTTATATATAGTATATTTATTGTTGAGGATAGATATATCATAGATTTGTACGGTATGAATATTGATTGGTATATTTTCTAGCGATAGCAATAGAAGTAGCCTAACAATTTTTCTGCCAATATAGTCCATAGTTAACAAAAACAATTATTCAAAAAATACTCCTCAAATTTCGTAGCAAGCCTATTGATATTTTTGTGATGTATCATTAATTTAATACTTCTTAAGATAATGAAAAACTAAACAGAAATAGTAAACAAATATTTAACAAAAAACTAGCTCTATACTGAAACTAATATAATAAATTCCTCTCTGAATTATTGATTTATTTAACTTATAATTTGCGTTCATCTTAAATGTAATTTTGATGAGCAAGCAGGGTTAAAGTGCTTTATAGTTCACAGAGCTGGAAAATTACATTTCCTAACGCTACTTAATTATCTGATCGATGACCTGAATGAAATTTTAATGACACAACTGCAGAATGCTTCAATCATATCGAATATTCCTTATTAGTGAATTATGTATTCTTTTGATGTCAACATTTGTTTTCACATGATTTAAAAAATCACGAATAATTGAACTAATTGGAGTTAGATTTAATAAAACGAACATGCCTCTGAAAAAACAAATGGTTATATGCCAACAATAAAATGCATTTTTAAAATATAAATAATAATAAAATGTGCTATTTTTTGTAAATACATATTCCTTTTAAATTGAAATATACCCCTTTAAAATGTAATATTTATCATATTGGTGTTTGTATAAATAATTGTCGGGCGACTAAACATGATTTATTATATGTGTAGAAAAGTTTCCGAATATACATTTAATTAGACCATACTGTAGGTTTACCGTAACTAATATTTGTTAATCCTCTCAATTACTAGAACTTTCTTATTTCCAATTATATATTTTACTAAATTATTATATAATTAGAACAAATAAACAGTTCAACAAAAATCCAATGGTATTTCACAAAATTTATGAAAAAATCAACGTAAATGATTAAAACTACGTCACAAGAAATACATTACAATAAATCTCCTCACAAAATCAGAACTTGTGGTCATGTTATTCATTAGCCTATTGATTGCAAGTCCAAACTTTTCTTCAAAAATTATAAATTAGATTTTTTTGTATTTATACTGATGTACATAATTTCTATATCTATTGTTTCCAAGTAAATATTACTATTTTAATTTGTAATACATTTAATTTATTGCTATGCATAGATATAGGATTTTTCATTTCTTATTGTTGCATGCGGCTAATAAGGACATATATTTTAAATAAAAGTTTGGATACTGAACATTTTGCATACTACAATATAATTAATATGCACATCACGAAATCTAATAAAATACATTGCTACAAACTGTACCTGTCTATAGAAAGAGGATGTAATTTATAGTTTGATCCTCAACCAAATTTAATCTACATATAGTGTAATTATCTGAAAAATTATAATCGAAAACTAAAGCGTGCTAGCCTGGTGTTCAAAATATTGAGGATATTTCGTGTGAATCGATATGAATCAGATGTCTGCAGCAATATTTAAAAGTTTTTCAATGAAACATATCTCATATTTTTTTTACTAGTAGACTACTGTAAAAGTCATCAGAAAGATGTATTGAATGTCTTTGTACACTTCATTAGGACATTCGACTAATTTTCTCGAGTTGCACAGAATACCAACTAAAGAAGCATGGCTGCATGAATCATCAGAATTCTTTGTACATCAACGAATACCAATATTCTGATGTCTGACGAAAATTAACTTAAAAATATTTGAGATGAACTCAATAATATTAATGTGGTTATATTTATGGATATCATTGCTTTAATATCTATATAAATAAATATATCAAATCGACCATCGGTCAGCTACAATATATAGTTAAATCAGTTAATGTTTACACATAATACACGAATAATATATATAGCGAATAAAATGGATAGACCGTTCAATAATAATGGTAGATTACTAACTCGAAAGTGATCACAAATATGGGTGTTGATTACTTTATAGTTTTAAAAAATTAAACTGAACATAACATTAAAACGTTATTACGTTTAGCCAAAGATATATCACATTGGATAAAACCAAATTATATTTGAAACACGTGATCACTTTACTCAGACTCACAAATTTTATTTGAAATAATCAACTTTTGTATCTATTTAATTTGTAGCATTTTAAATATTTTAAAAGTTTGATAATGAAATAAATTACATTCCAAAACATGTAGAATAATAATACACTTTAAGGCAGCTATGTCCAACATGTCTTTAGTAGATCCAGCATATTAGGCATAATATGTTTGATTACATACAACGGAGGCAAAGTGTACTAAAAAAAGTGAAACGATAATGGATAAAGGAGGGAATGGAAGGAAAGGAGGCGGGAAGGTGATGAAAAAGATAGAAGGAAAAAAGATAAAAATAGATAAGGAGGGAAAGGAAGAAGGAGGAAATGGGAGAGAGTGTAACACAAAAGAGTAAAAGGGGGAGAGGGGGGAATAAAAAGGAAGAAATAGAATAAAATGAAAGTATAGAGAAATATAAGATTTGCGGTAGAATTTTTAAGTATTGTCCGATAAATGTAAAATCTTTACCTTTCTAACGTATATTATTATTATTAATATTATTGTGAACATTATTGTAAAACTTGTATTGTTGTATTATTGTTATATTACTTAGAAAGTGGTAAAAAATTATTCGAAAATGTCATTTTGCATTTATTAAAAGGATATTTAAAGCTATAATATAAAATTTGAGGGCATAATTCTGTTCTCTGGTTATCATGACTCAGAAAATAATTTAATGCTTTCCGTCCACTTTGTATTACACAGTTAACAAGTAGAAATATCTTCAACTAAGCAATTAATAGTGTGCAACGAGATCGGAATGAATATCAGGGTATAATTACGACATAAATAGAAGGTAACAAGGAGACTGATATTACAACTGAAGATAAAAAAGATAAAAGCAGTAGAAAAATTAGATTCAGGCACTTTGATTCCTTTTGGGAACTGTTGAGAATGCAAGGATATAATCTGATTGATAAAAATGCGCTATCCACTGATTTAAAATATTGTCGGTTGTGATATGTGAAGGTTACGTGACCAAAATGATATATTATATTATGCGTTCAAAAATGTGTTTCGAAAAGTTCTTTAATATTTATTAAGTGAATGTGACAATATTGTACACCAAGTTACATTTCTCACAAAAATAATATTATGTAAAAAATACATTGTATTATATCACATTAGTACAATTTAATAAGCAAATGATATCATTTAACACACCAATTATATTTGATAGACAAATTTATCTTAATTTTTCATAATCAATATATATATATAGATATTTAGAAAACAATTTTCGGCGTACATTATCAAGGGACACTAAGGTGTATTCACAATAAATTACTTTAAATGTGATGTTGTATTATTACTTCTATCCATTTCGAATCAACCACTTCATTTTTTGAAGTTTTCTATTGACGTCACATGCACTTTGTAATTTTTATATGTTAAAAATAATAAGTGATTTTTGAACAATAGTCTTTTTTAAATCAAACTCTCGATTACATTTTTATGATATTAATTTCTAAACCGTGGGCTAGCTATATGATATAGTTATAAAATTGAAGTAAAACTATTTGCTTATACTATGTGGTTTGTAAGAGGATACATAAATAAATAAGAATAGTAATAGTAATAATAATAACATTAATTTTGTTTAATTCCAGTTACCATATTATAATTGTGTTTCAATATATTTTAACTTTTGTTTAAAATAATTAATTAAATAACACAACATGATAATAATCTATTAAAAGATGTAGTGAAAAGTCACCAAACACAGTTTTTCTATCTCATTGATCCAATATGCCGACCAACGCAACGAAATTATCAGTTTCCAAATCGAAATGAAACGTTTATGGTCTCCATTGATTCCCAAGTTGTATGTAACAATATTTGTCATGGTCCATATCATATGGTAGCTATTGTATGTTTCTGAAGTATGGAGAACTTTAAAGATTATAATTATATAATTATTTGCATTTCAAACAGGTTAGCGCATCCCTCAGACTCTCGCGTTACTTAATAATATCGATATACATTTCAATGTATTCGAATGAATTGAATCCTTGAGAAAATTCCTTCACTCGTTGCTAGATAATCTCGAAACGTTAAAAACATTATTTATAAGAATCAATGACTTTATAAAAATATAGATTAGAAAAATCCTTTTCTTTTCTAAAATTAGCAGTTATAGTATGTTATAAATATAATATATTGTAAATAGTTATTCATAATTGATTGAGATAAAATATTGTCGATACTAATTGTGAATTGTATATTGCTTGCAACTATTTCATATGCAAAATATATCGTGATAAAAAAGATTATTTATAACAAATTCAGTTCACTAATTTTCATTATTACGAGTATATAATAATAATCGACATAATCGCAACGAATTCATTAAGAAAAAAATTACATAACGGTTATTAAAGAAAGAAAGGCAAAGTAACTATTAAATTAATTTTTACATAATTGTGTCATTCAGAAAGCAATCAATCAAGAAAACTAATTCACAGTTTTAACATGCCGCGAGGATGGAAGCACGTTAACACAATATACATAAACTTTTCTCAACTTTTGAAATAAACCTATATTCTAAAGAAATATAATGTTATGATGGTAGGCCTATATAATTAAAAGTCATTATTTTTATTCTTTCACTGCGTTGAAAGATACTTAATATTGCGTAGAAGACTGAAAAATAACTGATGCCATTTTACAGTATATATATATCAACGTATTTTTCAATATATTTCAATGTATTTCAATATATTTCAACATATATATTTCAATATATAAAATTCAACGTAAACGTTTTTCAATATTTGCATATATTTATGCATACGTATGGTATGTTCGTCAGGAAAGCCTATTTACCAAATTAATTGACTATAATTGGTTAATTGACTCGGATGGTAATTCTGTTCTTAATAAATTCATTTCATTTTAACAATTGGTAACTAAGAAAATTGAGATAATGATAAATAAGTGTTAATAATTATTAATTTAAACCAATTTACTCAATATATCTATAATGTGCCACTATAATATAATACATAATAAAATATAATATAATGAACATTTCGCAAAATTCTTAAAAAGTGTTCAACATTGGATTTCGAGTCTATGACATGACATTTTTAATGTTTTCTATTCTGACGTTTATTTTATTATTTTTAATACACTGATAAGTTATAGTACCTAGGTACCTTTTGTTCCTATACAGTACCTATAAGTACCCTTTGTTCATATATAGTACCTATATAGGTACCCTTTGTTCCTATATAGGTATATATAGATACCATAACTTATAAGTGTTTTAAAAATAATATGATAAACGTCAGAATTGAAAACATTAAATTAAAAATATCCATGAGAAAATACGCAGGCAAGAACGCCAATTTAAAATATTTAAAATAAAAAATATATACCAAACATGGCAAAAGATAAACTATATTTATTTTATAAATATTATCGCTATGTTAAATATGTATATGATATAATAATATTATAAAAATTTAATAACTATAATATTTCTGTATTTCTGAGCTAAAATATTTAATTGTGTATTACATTGCGATTTGCAATTTTTATGTGATATACACAAAAGTAATAAGGCCTACTATACAGTTTTCTGAAATCCACTTTGTATAAATATGTATATATTTATTAGTGTAATTATTTAATTTAGTTATTGTAAATAATATGAAAATGAAAAGTCAAGTGCAACGTTAATACATCGGTATACAATGTACTCTGCATCACTCGAGTAATCTAGAAACAGTCCACTAATTAAAAAAATTACAGTATTATAATATTTCGGAAACAATATATATATATAATTTAGTACATTACATTAGTAAATTGCAATAGAGACGACAATCACAAGAGAAAGATATAGTACAATTTTACAAGAGAAGATGGTCTTTCTCATTTCACTATTTAAAACAGAACAGCTAACTCTGCAAGGATATACCAACAGGAGGGTCTATAGGCTCTATCTCACGATTGTATTTCAGCTCGACAAATCCTTGATGGTAAAATCGCTGGAATATAGATTGATCGCAGATGTAGTATTGAGTGGCCAGCTAGGTCTTCCGATTCGAATGTCTGCGATTACTGAATATGGCGGCTAGATTAGAAGCATCAAGTTCACGATTAACCTGGTGTGTCATACAACAACATCGGTGATTTGAGTAGAGGAATAGAGGAAAAGATTCAAAATATTCCACTTGCAATGTTCTGAGATACACTGCGAAACTTTATAGAAAGCATATCGAATAATGTATTTCATGCAATGTTGAATCTCTTGAAAAGTAATAACATTGTTATTGTTTGTTTATTATTCTACTTTGTATAGTTGAAGACTTTTAAAAATCTCGGTTCTCATGGAGATAGACTAAAATCACTATTATGCAGAAATTGATCATTTTTTGTAATTGCTATTTTTTTTAACCATTTTTGTTAAAGCTGTTACATTTTATAAGTTACACATTTTGAACCACATATAACATTAGGTTATTATCACCAATTATCAAAAATGATCCAAATTAAATATTAAGTTATAAGACAATTTTGTGTCGCATATATAAAATATACTTAAACAATGTTTCGTAACAAATTTTTAAATTTTCTTGTGTTCTATACCTACATGATTCTATAATAAACGTGTTTGTAGAACGTCGTCTCAATTAAGTACATATAAATATAGTGTGAACAGAATACAATATTTGGCCATTTATATCCGATTCCTATTATAGATTTTAAAGATAATATATCATTGATGCAGAGAGGTGAAATCACTTGCAAATCACTTGCATATATTTGTAAATATCGTAAGAAAAATAGTTTTGTTATAGATGCTTTACGTGACAAATGAAGATAATTTCCTTCTTCGGGAGTGAAATATCAGTTATAGGTGTATAATTATTATTTGTATAAAACAAGGCATGCATTGAACGAAAACTTGAAAAAATAATTGTTCGTCAAAACATCTATAATGCGATCTTTAGAATAGAAAACTATCTTTTGGAAATATTCAAATCTGACTAAGTGAAACTTGACTTGATTTAAAGTTAACTTTCACAGCCATGTTTTTTATTTATACAAAAATGTTATCTGTGTTATCTCTGTTATCTAGACTTGAGAGCTATAATTATATTTTACAAAAGGTATTTGACAAGTTTCCACATATGACAGGTCCTACTATCTACTATCTTACACTCCTATCTTACCAAGAATTTCAATTTTTATTGAAATCTTGCCAAGAAATTCATAGATATATTAATTAAGCTCCTGCAGGTAAAAATGAAAAATTAATTTAATTTTAAATATATCTACAATACATTTGATTGTTATTTTATCTATCATTAATTCTAATATGTTGTATTTTTGATATATAGCGAACAGAGTGACACACTAAAAACATACAATTCACTTGATTCATAATATGCTGTACTTTATCGTGAAATATAATTATACGCTGATATTGGCTTTATATTCAAGAACCAACAAGTCAGTTAACATTTAATGATTAACTAAAAAATAAAAATTCGAAGTTTTAGTCGTGTCAATAGATTCGAGAATATATACAAGTTTAATTTATTTCTAAATACATTAATTATTATTATTGCGATAACAATAGTACTTAATTTACATAATGATATGAACTAAATATAACATTTATCATTATTTATAAAATTATAAAATTTAGCAAGTAATTGATAACAGTTTGTCAACAAAATAAATACAAATAGTTCCACATTTATTTCTCTACTAACTCATATTACCTATAATTAATTTTTTAATATTCTATAACATGGACCGCATGGACCAAGGAGGGGTAGGCACTGGAAGATAGCCTCTCTTCCCGTTCCTACTACTTAGTCATTATCTGCAGTAGTACATGAAGAGTGGATTCTACCGCACTTCTTGACCTTTTGACCTTTGACCATGACCGTTTTAAAAAATTTGGACGAAAAATGATGGCATTCGTGAAGTAATTTTTGTTTTAGCCTATAACTTTTGATGTTTACAACTTTTGACAACCAAACTTGGTATATGATGACTCACAAACATAAGCCAAATCTTTTATGCTACTTTTTTTGTATGTATAGTATATTTATTATAGTAAAATAAAATGTAACATATAGACATTCAGAAAAGATATAAGCTAGTGTCAATTTTTTGAAAATCGATTGAAATTTAAGGAAGTTATAGACATTTTTCACTGATTCAATCGATTTTTTATATGGTAAAATGAAATAGCTATGAGTCAGTGCTAATTTAAAAAAATCGGAACTTGAAATTTGACAGAGTTGTAGACATTTTACTATTGTTATGTATAATTATGGCACGATATTGCACAATGATTTCAATGAGAATTCTGACGTTCACTCAGCTTGATTTTGCTATTTACAGATTGATTTCGATGAGAATTCCGACTAAATGGACCCAAATATTATGAATTTATAATTTGGTGAAAGTTCACTTATATGACCAATAAAAATTAATAAAGACAATTATATAGCACGAAACAGATAGTGTAAGTGTCCATCTAAAATTAAAAAAATTGCGAGTGAACCATGTTGTAGACCATAGAAATTATTAGAAAACACATACACAATGATTACATTTCAAGATATTTTTGTAATAATTCATTTATATGCCCAGTCGGAATTGATTAAGACAATTTAGAATGAAATAGACAGTGTAAGAGACCATCTACAATTTAAAACTATTAATTTTGAGAATAATAAATTAATTGCTCAAAACGACATATTAAAATATAATATTTAAAATATTATTAAAATTGTACGTTTTGTATAACCACATAGTATCATAAAGAACATTCTAAATATCAAAAAATAAGATAAATATAACATATATGACTATATATTGAAATAAGTTATATATATATAACTTTAAGACAATATAACATATATGTAAAAAAATTAAAAAACGATATAAAAACAATATTTCTAATTAAATAATAAGATTATAATGTAATTAAACACTTATTCAAATGTTTAAGAGTATATAGGGGGAGGGGGGGTTTGAAGGGTGGAGGGGGGAGGTGATTGGGGTATCAAAGATCAAAAGGTCAAGAGGTGCGGTCGAATCATCTCTTCCTATACTACTATCTGCAATCATAACTTAGATAATTACCCAAGGGGGCTGAGGGTCTATAGCCCCCCTTCCCGTACCTACTGCCCTAAAATCGCAATAGTGTTTGCAAAAACCAGCTTTTTTGACTTCATAATTTTAGAGCACTTAATGCTTATAAAAGCGAGTTGATGGCAAACTTAAAAAACATTCCCAGCCTTGTTTAATAAATTGTATTTTTTTAACATATTTAAAAAAAAAATAACATAGCAATTCTGTTCTGAACAAGTTTTTTCGTGCCAAGTTTAATTAATATTAAAGCACATTTACAATTTAGTTTAAATTATTTTATTTATATTTGTATACATTTAGTTTCAATTTCACGTAAACATGTGCGAAATAAACATCCAATTTACACCCTTCAATATTTTTTCAATAAATATCGATTGAATGCACCACTTCACTAATACCAAAATGTATATAATGTTATAATGTATGGAATTCAATATTTAATAATGAAAATACTATTATACAAACGGAGTTATTTATTTATATTAATGTTAAAATGTTATATATAATTAAATAATAATTATGATTTCATAAATTTTTGCACGTAAGTAAAATAATAAAAATATAATTAATTAATTGCTGCTCATACTCGTACCATATGATGATATATCATATTTTAAAGCCACATGTTTGTATTTATAAATTTTACTGTTTAATGTTCCAAAGTGGGAAATATTAATATATTTTTTTAGCCAATGCTGTATATTATGTCAAATATTTGCGAATAATTTTTAATTTCCTCATTGTGAAGATTTGAAAAAGAATCACATGTAATTAGATACATTAAAAATTATAACTCAGAATTATAAACAACCATGCTTTTAATTATTTTGCTTCGAAATCAAGTGATACTTTAGAATCATGTGACAATTCTTTAAATAAATTATAATTTTGAAATATTCGGGGAAATATAAGTAAGCGTTTATTATTTTAAGCCGTATTAAGTACGAGTTTGTGTGTATGCAATTTAACATTACATATACAGTATTTTTAATGCACAATTATTGGGAAATGTGTCAAAAATAATGTTTCAAATATGTAGACGGATAAATATATATACAATTATATAAGAATTAGGAAAATTTGATTCTATTTTTCGAAACTTAAGCCATGGGATGTTGCTTGCGATAATATCATTAAAATAAGTTACTAACAAATAATTATTTTCAATAAATAAATGGAATTATATAAGTATAACATTAAGTAATTTGCTATATCTTTGAACATGTTTAATTATTCAAATAAACTCTTCTACATGTTGTGACAACCTGGGAGGTAAATTTAGATCATGTGGTTTAGAAACAAATTAGGCAAATTCTTGATATACGAAACAATAAAAACATTCTGGCAAATTGCAAAGCAATTAATTAAGATAAATAATGTGGTTACAGTTTTATTTCACCAAAAGAAATACGAATGATATACATTTTATAATAATTAATACAGACGAGAAAGAATATCACTCGATAAAACTTATTTACATGAACTTTTTGATAATTATTTACATCCACGTCAAACACTAAATAATATGATATTGTTTGATTCAGAAAATGTAGACAATTTTCTTGTACACAAAATTCTGGGTTAGTTTTGTTTCTATATGTACGTATAACTATCGCCTTTTTTCTTTGATATCGTATATTGCGTTGTGTCTCAGTGTTTTAAAGTAACATTTGTTCGCTAAAGCATTATATTAAATTACAAAAAACTGTTAGAAACAATTTTCTCTCTTTACTAAAAACCTTTTTCCTTTTTCTAATTTTATTTCACTCACAATATCTTACTATAATAGCCCTGTTATAGCTCTGAAATACAACCTGTTGAAATGACAAAACTAATATTTTGGGGAAACCATTCATTATACATTACGACATATACAATGCAGCAAACAGCTCTTTGGTGAACGAGGACAGACTATTATACGGAAGGTGATAAAGACCGAAAAACTAAATGCTAAAGACCAAAAAAGGGTGCGGCAAAAATCTTAATAAGAAAAGAATGATAATACTTTCCTATTTTTGCTTGCCGTTCGTTTCTTTATTCGTACCATACTGATTGTGAATATGCATTAAAATTTATAAATTTTGTGCAACTTTAGTCATCCATAAACTTCGTTCATATATTAGTAAATTATGTTAATAGTTTTGTTCTACTGTTCTCGTTTAATGTACCTTATAGTCAATGTGTTTTCAGGTAATATACAACTTCAGCAAATAAGTTTACAATTTTCTTCAACGTTTCATAATGCGATATATTTTAAGGGATATTTAAAAATTATTATAGTATATTTAAATTTCGTTTGAATATAACATTTTCTTAAAATATGACTTTTAGTTATATACATTATAAACTATAATTCATTTTGTTTCCTTATTTTTGTGCATACTATATATTTATTAACAAATAATATTGTCATAGAGACATAGTATCATATATTAATATATGTCCATATAATGTTAAAATCGATTAAAAATATAATTACCAAAAAATTAAAGAATGCAGTTAGTAAAAAATATTCATGGCTTGAACATAAAAGTTACGTTAATATTTATATAGCATTTTTAGTAATACTATATGTAAAGCATTTCATTTTGAAACTAAAGTTTAAATATCACAACTTTAAATGATCCGGATAGATCAGACCTCTATGAACTTTTGTGAATTATAATGTAACATTGAAAACGCTGCAACATTCATAGCTCATTTAGTATCATAGCCTTATGTCCTTATAGTCTTAATCGTTTGCACATATTTACTTATTTTGCATGTAGTTTGGAGGACTATTTTTATATTTTGCGTATATATTTTCTTTACGCATTTTACACATGATAACTAAAACACCAAAATATTAAAGTACGACATTTTTAAATATACGATGCAAACCATATTCTATAAATTATTATATTTTGATGTTTTATGATGCTTCGATAAGTATCACCGATATCAATTTGAATAAATTTTATTATACCTTTGTTAAATTCAGGGTTGGATTATAAATTCTTTCTTTTCCAAGTCCCACAAAATAACTTTTTCTCAAAGAAAAACAGCGGAGCTATAACTTTATCAGCAGAGAATGTATTTGATAATCTTACTATGATTGTTAAATTATTTATTAATCTACGGGCTTATCTGAACTTATGATCGTGATGTGATTCTTATGGGAATTTATTTAATAAACAAGGTAAAAATACTTCAAAACACTTATACGAAAAAAATTAAATAATTAGAGATTTTTCGGATGTTGCAAACTGTCGGAGGAATATTTTCCTATTATCACCCAAAAAAAGAGACAGTCAAGGAATTAGAGGTGGGGGGGGTTGAAGCGTCTTCGTTTTGTAACAGTTTCCATCCACTTCAATTTATTGAAATCATTGCCAAAATTATTAAACTTATGCAATTCATATATTCATTGTTAAACAACAAAGACCAGGTTTAAGATATATTCAGACGCATCTTTATTCATGACATGTAAGTCAACAATCTTACACCAATTATCTTACAAATAGTGTTTCAGGAAGCTTTATAAAAGTTCTAACTATTTTCTTGATAATTTACTTAAAATCTCAGCTTTTATGACTTTGTAGTTTAATTTATCGTGAGAAAAAGAAATATTTAATTAAAAAATAATAATTCTATCAAATTTTTAAATAATTATTCTATTAATTCTATTCTAATTATTTTTTCGTTTATTCTAATATTTAAGCTATCACTAGTTTACTTTATAGTGTGACATATTGCGAATTTCAAAATCGATGCATTATATTTAATTGTTATAGGTTTTCATATTATTTATTTTAAGAAAGTATTTTTTTTCAGTCAGCAAGTTGCAACATTTGAATTTTTCTTCATGCACCAGTTATTTTGAGACAAGTATATAGGAAATTATTTTTTAGTTTCACTATACTAGTTCTAATTATTTTGTCTCCTATCGTAGGAAGATGACAGAAAGCAACAATAGAAGATCTGTGAATATTTGTTTCTTTCGATCACTGTTAACTATTAAAATGTTTACAAAGAATATTATCTAATTTACGCAGACATTGAGTAACGTATGGAACTCTGTGTTGTTTTTTTCTATTTTTATAAAAAGTAAATCAGTATATCAGTTGCAAATGCTAACCAGTAGTGTCGAGAAAATTCATCGATTTGCCAAAATTAATAATAAAGTCTAATTTCGATTTCAAGTTTTTGGAAATATTTCAAATAAATCCAAAAATATTCTAAAAGTTTCTTTTTTCCGTCATTCTAAAAAAAAAAGATATATCTAAACATCTATACCATAAGTCCGTTTTTGGACCGATTTTCTGTTTTAAATCTTTATAAAGATTCGTTTCAAGATAAACAATAACATCTAGCAATTGTCGAATAAAAATACGTTATTATTGTCGTACGCAACCAAATTAATATTACTATTAGAAAGCATAATACCTAAAGCCTTAGTAACGCAATTTTCAAACCTAGATGTACTCATGCAATTGATTATTAGAAAGCATTTTACTAAAAAAATATATAATGTTTTGTCCATTAATACTACAGCACTTCCTTTATCTGCTTATTTAATTGTAATAAAAATATCCTTTTGTAGTTTAGAAATACCTTCTTGTTGAGAGACTGACATATTATGTTTGTATTAAAAATAATTATCTTGAATAATATTTTGAGTTTCTTCACTAATCATATTAATGTACGATTCAAAAATAGATTTTCTGCTATTTGGCGGAATCCAAGTAGATATATTTGAATTAAATTTCATAAAGGCATAAAGAGGTAATACATTAGAGAATTATCAAAGAATTATTATCAAAGAATTATCAAAGGAAAAATAATTTAATCTAAGGCAACGAAAAAATGATGCCATATCTTTAAGAACAGAGTAAAGATTTGATGATATATTGGTGTAAGTGTGAACATAAGACCTGATTCCAAAACAGATGTTTTTGATGCATTATGAAAACGAGAAGTTACAATAATTATAAGATTTTCATTTTTGAAATATTTGGTATTGTTCGATTTTTTATTTTTAAGAGATTTAGTCATTTTTTTCTTCTTTAAAATAGATTTTTTATAAAACATTTAATTTATTACACAACTTGATTCTTCTCATGCTAATTATTGCTTTTAGTCTTTTTGTATTGATTCTATTAAAATAATTATTTGATTAATTTTATTATTAACTTTTTCATGATCATTATTTTTTAAAATTATTTATTTTGTAAATATAGATTTAGACTATATAGTCAACTATACTTGTTAAATTCTATATTCTAAATCACTTTTATATTTGATATATCTTCATATAAACAATATTCTTTTTAACTTTATTTATTAATATAGGAAGAAAGGTCCGTTCATTTATTGTTTAATAAATACGTGTACATATGTAACTGTCCTATTCTAGAAAATTATATGATAATATAAAAATGAAAATGCTATTTAATATTATTGACGTCAATCCATAGTTCTCTACATAATATATAATTTTATTTCCGACGTTGTCCTTTGATTAAACTCATTTAGTTACTTATGTAGTTGTCATAATATATGTCATATACAAAATATTTACCTGTTCAGTCATATTGAATAGTTCTAACTGATTAGAGTCTTGATAATTTGAATTATTCTGTTAAAAAAACTTTATTTGATTTCATACACATTGATTAATAAGTTTTAGGTCGCTTTTACATTTATTAAACACGTCAAACAATTGTAGATTGTTGATTTAAGTTTGGTTTAAATTTACCGTCCGAAGTAAAAATATTTAACTTAAAAACGTAAAACTAGCCAATAACTTTATTACGAATGAAATTTTTCGATTAGGTATCTTATAAAAGCATTTTTGCTTGCTTGTGCTATCCATTATTTGTACTTTAGTCATTATACTAAGCTAATAACTTAATTTAACCATTTTGTATAATTATAACATATAGTAAGTCATCCAACCTGACCATTATGTGTTCATAACTTAGTTGATTACTTAACTTAGCCATTATGTGCAATCATAACTTAGGTAATTACTTAACTGAGCCGTTATGAGTAATAATAACTTAGCTAATTACTTAACTTAGCATTAATGTGCAATCATAACTTAGCTAATTACTTAACTTAGTCGTTATTTGCAATCACAACTTAGCTAATTACTTAACTTAACCGTAATGTGAAATCATAACTTATCTAATTACTTAACTTAGTCGTTATGTGCAATCACAACTTAGCTAATTACTTAACTTGGTCGTTATGTGCAATCACAACATAGCTAATTACTTAACTTAGCCATTATGTGCAATAATAACTTAGCTAATTACTTATCTTAGCCGTTATGTGCAATCATAAGTTAGCTAATTATTTAACTTAGCCATTATATGCAATCACAACTGAAGAAAAACCACTTTTCTGATACTAGTTATATATTTGGCAGAAAATGATAACTCAATTCTGAAAGAAAACAATAAACATCCTTTTAAAGTACATGTTGGAAAAGTAACATAAAATAACATATTAATACATAAAACAGGAAAACTTACATCAACCAGTAAGAGACACAGACGTGTGTATAATGAACGAACTATAATGACCGATACGCGGTCTAGAATAGTGAATAGAGCTTACGCACAGAGCTTCTACCAAGTGTCGCACGATCGATACACGGAACTCATCAGTAAACCAAGAAATTGATTAGAAAACAAAAAACATCTTTAGAATAGCCTCAAGAAACTATACCAGAATAACTGTACTAAATTAATAGAGAATGTTTAATTGCTAAATACTCGTGAGTCAATTCGACCGAAATGGGCTTTTAAAAATGCTTAGAGCTGCTGTATTGTGTGAAAATAGCGTACATTAGAAAGTGAAAACTTTCCTAAATCTATTTTGATCAACTTTTTAAGATTACGTTTAAATTTATTATTACAAAATTGACATACCTATACTATATAACAGACAGTCAAGTAAACGGTTCCAAACATAATTTTAGGGAAAATGTTTTTTTACATTTATAATTAATAGATCCGTTTCTGAGAAGAAACTCGCAGCTATTGACAAATAGAATATCAAATGATTAGATGAGCAAATGATCAAATGAGCAAATTATTAAAATTATAAAATAGTTAGATTAAAATTATTAAACCTAAAGAAGTCATACCTTAACCGCAACAGGATTACGAATTATTTTACAACAAAAATGGAAGAAATTATGAAAAATATATGAGCTATACTATAGATACTCCAAGCGAGATGTGTAGCAAGAAAAATGAAAATTACGTTAAAACTAAAATAAACAAATGAATCGAATCTTTGAAGGTGGAAAATACGGGTTTATAGGGAATATTCGTGAATAAGAAAATTTCCTAGATAAAAAACTCGTAAATAATTATTCGTATTATAATTTTCGTATAGTAAAATTCTTAAAGAAATAATCATAAATAAGTATTCCTACAATACAAAATTTCAAATAATTACTTTACGTAAATATCAATTCGTATTTAAAGTGTCATATATATATCATTTCGTATGCAAGTATTCGTATATTTAAATTCAAAATGAACTCTATATAATATAAGAATGCATAAATAGTACAAGTTACAAAAGTTACACGCAAACGATTTTGGCAACACCAAATATGTAATCATTCAACAGAAATTTCTTCATCCATTTATTTCTTCATCCATGCATATCGTCAGCATGCATATTATCAAATCAACAAAACTAACTAGAGAATACATACGAATATTTATATAATACTATTTACGTAGGAATAAATTAATTAACGAATAAAGTATATACGAATAAAAAAATTAATAACAATAATTTACAAATTGATTCTATACGAATTTTGATTTAAAAATGTATATAAGTAGTATAGGAAGAGTGGATTCGACCACACTTATAAATAGATTCATGAGTCATGGCTAAAAATAGACCA
>JAUZND010049099.1:0-19775 GCA_034780555.1 Coelogynopora nodosa | reverse complement strand
CTGCTGGAAATGGTGCAAGTACTCCAATTACTCTCCATCAAGAGGACAAATTATGGGAAACTGGCGTTCTCGGAGACGACAATCCTAGTACCCTTCTCCGAACAATTTTTTACAGTGCCGGTAAATTTTTTGGACTACGCGGTGGTAAGGAACATAGAGAGCTGGAATTTGGAAAGCACATAAAGCTTGAACAAACAGAAGAAGGTGAGGCTTTGGTGTATACCAATTGTTACTCGAAAAATAGAAATGGAGGCTTAAATCAACGAAACGTCAAACCAAAAATAGTAAAAGTATTTATGTGTCACGAAAAACCTGAACGATGCTTTGTAACTCTATATAAAAAGTATGCTTCTAAAAGACCGAAACAAGGTAAATCTACATGTTTTTATTTGAAGGCTAAACTCAATTACTCAGAAAGAGAATGGTTCGAAGATAGAGTTGTCGGACATAACACACTAAGCAACATGATTAAAACGATTGCTGAACTAGGTGGCCTTAAAGGTGGCAATTTTGTTAATCACAGTCTAAAAAAGACAACTGGACAGGCGCTGAAAAATATGGACGATGTTCAACGTCGCGCGCACACAGGTAATCGTTCCGAAGCACAAAACATTTACGAAAGAGTCACAAACGAAGACTTTAAACGCACTTCGGCAGCATTATATGGAAATAGCTCAAAATGTGAAGACGAAATGAAACTATCACCATCTCAAACAACTTCATCAGTGTCGATACACGTAAGCAAAGAATCTTGTGAAATTCGTGGTTCTGCAAGCAAGAAGATGAGAATCGAAGCATGCGGCGAAACGAATAAAATTGTATTTCATTTCGATTAGAACATAATTTCGTGTACCGTTCTTGTACGTTTCAGGATTCGAACTTTTGTATCGATTTTGTTTTATCCGGGAAAGTTCTTTTCCCAGAACTTTCCCGGGGAAGTTCTTTCAATGTTATATAAAAATAAAATCAATATGTTAAATTCTTAAAAAAATAATTCCTTGATTATTTTGGGGTTATTATAGATAATCATGATATATAGTTTAGTAAGTGTTAGTTTTTTAACTAAAATATATTTTTTTCTCTGTGACTGCGTTATGTATTTAATAAATTATGTATACAGTTGTTGTTCATTCTGTTTACTAAATACATCAAATTAATCATTTAAATTTTAATATTCAAAAGTTCAAATTTACGAGTATTGCAAATGTAATAATAGGTTTTTATATAAAATATTTAACAGTTTGGTTTGTTAATTATTTAAATAATATATTTTAAAATCATAGATTACAAATTTCAAAATATACCAGCATTTCCATATCCACACAATTATAGCGATAATGTCAAAAAATAAGAAACTATAATAGAGATTAATAAGATAAATAAATTATTTTAAAAAATGATACTATTACGTTCAGTGGATAACCAATTTTAAGGTACACACTATTTTATAAAAACAAAGATCAATGCCATTTGTAAAAAAGGAATACACGGAGTAAAGGTTAGAATTAATTTTGAATCTAATTCCAGAAAATTTCATCTGCCGTTTTACCGTCTTCCAGAAACTTTTGAACACAAACAGCTCACTGCAGAAGGACAATCAGTATCTGAACGGTAAAAACTATTAAAACACTCCAAAAAATGTAGAGTACTTAAATTTAAAACTGACAATTTTTAGAACCGGATCGAAATGAGATAAAAATTGAGGAATTGGAGCGAGAGTGACAGCGCTAAAGAAGCGAGACAGAAACGGAAAGAGAAAGAGAGTTGTTTAGTATGAAAGAGCACAAGACATAATCGAAAGCCAGTTAACGAAAGTTATAGATTGTTTTTTTATTAGTGTGAGCAAGATCGTGCAAATTAGTTAAAAAAAGTAAAATAATGCGAATATTGTTTTACTAAATCGCTCGGCCGATAAATTCTAAAGACACATCCAAAAACGTTAACATATACTGCCTGTTTATCATGCCAACAAAATGTGAAAATTCGATGTCTCTCTCGGGAAAAGCTCCGCGTGAAGAAACATATTTTTCACTATATACCCCAGACTGCAGACAGGAAATGTAACAGCGTTTCATCTTTAATCTATCAAATGAAACGGCACAACGACCTTGATGTCCAGGTAGATATGTGCACTATATATGCTCCAAAAGTGCTCATGAAATTAGCTGCAGGAAAAAAAGAGCAGAATTAGTCAGTTTTCTACTTTTTCTTTCCCATTATTATCCCCGGTTCACTTGTCAACACTTTTACCTGAGACAAAGCGGCAGAGATTTCTTTGATTTTAAATGCTATTATAATAAGATAGTGAATTAACAGACTGTAACATACAGCAGTGCGGTGTTTGTGAGTGTTTATCAACTTCGGGTAAATAGAATAAAATAATTTCTTTAAACTAGTTACATATAAAACGGAATGTTTTTTTATTAAGTATGAATATCTGCTGTCAGTCATAAGCTGTCAATTGTATGGATCATCATTTTCATACAAATAGATTTTTTTAAAGTTACGACAATTGGATAAAACATTTTATCACTTTGCTTCTGCTTTTAAGTATATAATTACAATAAATACTTAGTAAATTAATAAAAAAGGGCTGATTACATTCTTTCTGAAAGAATTGTCATGATCAAACTAATTCAGTCACTATTAAAGATCCTTGTTAAACAGTTAAAAAAAGAAAAGAAAATTGGATGCTTCTTCAGTAAAAAAAATATTGACTTCAAACAATAATTTATTGAACTACAATTCAGAATCGTCCGCTGTTTTTTTGTGATTTTCTATAAATAATATAATTATAAATATCATAATTGTAACGTAGTATTTTTAAAGTGTTAGTAATTTATCGCCAAAAATATTTATCGAGCAACAAAAAAATGTGTTTTCGAACTCATCTTATTTGTATTATTAGTTGGATACTATTATTATACAACATATTAATAGTATATCTACATTTTTACTAAATATAAATTATATATATTTATTTAAATGTTGGATAACACAATTTTGAGTAATATCTATGAAGTTGGATAGTAGGATCTTTGGGACACAAAAGCTTGCTCGTACAACTTAATTATATAATTATTTTTATATTTATATTTATGTTATGCCGATCATGCACTGCGAAGCAGTTTAAAGGAAAATTATGAACAGACATTGAAAATATATATATATATGTTAAGAAGACGTTCAGATCTTTAAATAATTATTATTACAGGTCATTATCGAAACTACTCCTCTTTAGTCGATTTTTATAAATAAGTTTTCTAAATATATTCTTATAAAGGTAAACACTATCTTTACCTAAAAATACAGTTTTAACAGACGGACATATTTTTGCTAATATTTAATATAACAAGGTCAGCTGATAAAAAGTCTAATCAAAAATTCATTAATATTTTCGAAAATCAGTAGTCAGTTGGCTATACTTTTTATTTTCTATATACTTAAATTTCCTAAAAGAGGTGAATAGCTCGAAACCGGTACTGCTCTGTCTCTCTGCTGTTTTATTTGTGCTTACTTATTATTATACACAATATGTGATTTTTGCTGGTGGATATCCCCGAATTACTACCTCTAATGTTACTAGGCAAATTGTTTTTTTTTGTCAATTTGTTTAGTAGTTTTAATAAGTACTACTTGCAATCCGGTCGTCAGAGAAGTATAAAGAGACTAGGGTACCTGATGAGAGTTGAAAAGCACGAACCCGGTAGGGCACTGAGCTTATAGTGCTTACTTTTCAGAATTAAGGCATTATTTGTATTTATAATAAATTTATGTAAAGCAACGACTGCTATTAAAAGTAAAATATTAATTTTTAGTTTGTTTCGTAGTTCACCGTATTACATTTATTTTCAAAAATGAGAAAAAATATTATTTAACACATCTTATTATACATTAAACTTATAACCAAATAAACTAATTAAGCGATTAAATGTGAAATATGTATAATCTATATTTTACAAATAATTACAAAATCATTTCAAGTCGAACAGAAAAAATATTATTTTGACACAATATTCCAATATGATCCGCGCATTATATATATGTAAAAAAAATCTCGCATGGTCTCTCTGATAATCAATATTATACAGAACACTGCAAAAACCGTGACAAAAGTTGTGGCAATAAATTGGCAAACATTTTCCCTCCCCTCTCCTATCCCTCGATACTAGTATACATACTACTTACTGCTGCTCCATTATAATAAATCGGCAAACGTTTCATCCTAGAGAACATGATTGACTCTTGAACACAGTCTATTCTCTCAACTCAAAATATATGACTACAGGCAACCAACCCCCAGCCTTGAGAAGCGGTTATTTATCAACAACCGACAGTTTCATGTCAAATCTCAACTTTTGATGCGCACGTTTATACAATACATACCGTATATTAAGAAGAACATCGTTTTTTTTCTTCCAATAATGCGCTAATCAATAGAGATGTATTGATCTATGAGCTAATATATGAGCTAATAATAATAAAAGGTTTTTTAAAGAACAACAAGAAAGATAATGTTTGAAAATGTTTTACCGCGTAAAGCATCTTTGCTTAATGGTGAAGTAGCTTGGGACAGTGCAACCCGTTTGGGGGATGTCTCAGGAGATATGAATCATTCAAATGATGTGAGATAGGTTTTTATATACTTATAAAATTAAAAATTTGGTTTAAAAGATGATACGTAATACATGCTTCATATTTGAAATGGTTGGTTGTTTTAGCTATAGTCTTATATACTATATATAGATAAGGTTTTAATAAGAACGTTTATTCCCTGTCTTGCTGATCATCTCTGTATTTAATAAGTTTAATGGGACCTAACCTTAATTGTATTGAATTGTATTGTATTTTAAAAAAATCTATAATTCGACAACTTTACGCTTTATTCGAAACTTTTATCAGCATATTTTATATAAACGAATCAACTACTAAAATGCTATATTTATCAATCTGGTTGTAATGAAACTGTACCTGCTATATAATACAATTAATTGATATAGTATTGGTTTTTCTAAAAGTTATGTTTAAAAACTTCATAACTTTGTATATTCTACTAGGCCTAGGTATCTGATTGTCGAAATAATTTAAATATTAGCAACTCGATTGCTTGCATTGATTTGTATTGATTTGTGTTGAATTTTTTTTAAATACTTATCTGCTTTTTGGAAGTATGGAATATTCAGTACAGATAAATATTTTATAAAAAACATGAAATACAAAACTTCATGTTTCACATTTTAAATTAAACTGATCATATTAGAAATAATCAAAATTAATAACAAAAAGTAACCAAGGATAATCTATGTAACGAAATGTGATGACCCAAATATAATATTTTTTCATAGGACCTACAGTTAGTTATCTCGTTTAAGTACAAATCTTTCATTGCATATAAATCTCTTTTATAACTTAAATGAAAAGAAGATTACAAGATGATGAGGGTCATAATTAATTGTTTTTTATATTTAATCATATTAAATAGAGGATTTTTATGATAAATTTTGATTTGATTGTATTTTTTTATTGAATAGTAAATCTCTGCTTCTAACTATACTTCTTCAAAATTATATTTTTCTTGTTATATGCAATTATAATAAATGATACACATCACATGGACAAAATATTCATGAAATAAATCGAAAACAATCATACATGTATAATATATATTTTTTAAATTCTATAGAAAGTAATACACCATTTAAAAATAGGCACTTTTCTAAATATTTTTTTTAAATGTCTGAAAGGATTCTAATCTAGACTCCATTTGTAGCGTGCAATCATAATACATATTTATCGAAATTGTTTCGTGTAAAACGTCATTGTTCTGTTTTGAAAAGATAAAAATAACCTAATTATCTCCCTTTCCACTTCTTTTTCTGGTTTATCATTGATCTAATTATATTGGTTGATTTGACAAGCAATAGTTAGGAGTTGCTACTCTCAAAAGGGATTTTTTTATTTCAAAATATTGTTGATTTATTGAAAATATATTATACAAAAATGTCATGGATAAACTACCTAGCCTACCTCGAATATTTATTGTATTATAATACAACAAATCGGGGTACAAACTGTAATCGATCAATAATTGTTTCAGACATTACAGTTGACTCAAGTCAATGTTTAACACATATCTATTTTAAACAGTTCCAAATTAACATCAGTATCAATTTATACGGTTAGCTGATTAACATACAGCTTTCAATTAACATATTTTACTTGCTGATGTAACCGCGACATATTATATATTTTGAATCTCTTTATATGTAACATATAAGCTGCAAGCAAAAAGGATCGCAAATGAAAGCTGTATATTAATCAGTTAACCGTATAAATTGATGCAGGTGTCAATTTGGAAGGCAAGATTTCAAATAATTATGTGTTATACATTGACTTGTGCCGTAGTTATTCAATTGGTATTACAATATAATGATCAGACAGTTATTATTTTCAATCTCTTTACTTATACAACAAGCTTCACAATTTAGAAAGCGTGTCATTATGTTTATTTTTATAAATCTGTGCAATCGTTGAAGGAAATAAAGGTTTCAACTATGTATCGTATTTTGATCTAACAAATGGAGTAATCACTATGATTTACACAAATGAATAGTGTCTGCTTCCCAGTGGGAGTTTCTGATACCCCTATATACGCCCACCCCGTAGTATAGAGGAGGTACACGGCAAGTGGGGACACACGAGAAAATTATATTGTCCCATCTTTTGCATTGTGGTAATAGCGATAAGATGATTTTATCGAAGTCATTACAATGATCCAGCATAATTTTTGGTATAGGTATTATAAACTGTATATTATATCATCAGAGACATTTGAAAGTTGAAACCAATTTAACTAATTACAGGAGGCATAAGTAATTTTTTAACATTTATGAAGGCAATATATGAACCTGTACAAAAATCTGCACATCAGGTTTTTAATAGATTAATTTAATTTAATTAATGTGATGTAATTAAATTTTCAAGGGATTTAAATTGTTCAATTGTTTTCCTTACCTGCAGTACGGTGTCTATTCTACAAATCGATGTTTAAAAAGAAGGGTTGCGAGGTGTCTATTTCCAAATAAAATGTTGCATTACTAATATTATTATACTAGACCTAAAAAGCTAACAATTCACCTTAAGCAATAATTAATTCATAAAAGTCGTTATCATAAATCAGTCTGTGCATATGTATATATAACACCTACGCATATAATATAAATTTTATTAAAATATCGTGTTAATAAGGAAACATAAATTTTACAATAAAGAATAAATTCAATAAAACACAATTGCACATATAAAATAGTCTCAGTAAAATAAACGACTATATGCAGTGAAGATATAAATAAATGAAAATAGTAATCGTATTTCGTTGTATAATTGATAATAATATATATTTGGAATATATTTGGAATAGGCTAATAGGCTAATAATTGTAATAATAACAAATACGCATAATATTAATAATTCCTTTGATCCGTTTATCGAAGTGTCAAACTAAATTCTATGCTCTAGGTAAGCTGTCAAATCTCTTTGAAAGAGAGGTCGTTCATTATACTCCAAATTGAACACCTCAACATTGAGGAAAAGTTATGCAGAAATTCTCAAACTCTTTTGACATGTACTGGAGTAGCCAGGCATATACACAGATATTCATTTACGTAGTAACATTTTTTTTTCTTTCTTACAAATTGTTATAATGCTGCGTATATATTTTATTTTTGCATATGAATTACATTAATTACCCGCACAGGCACTTTTATTAATCGTGCGCTTATTTGCTTACTAAATATTTAGCAGGCTACGGACCTGAGTCGTGATTAGGAAATATTTTAAATATGATAAAATTCATTATTAACTTTAGATTTACCAGTGCTGCTTTAGATTAGTAATAAAACTTTAAAAGTTATGCTTTCAACCACACTTTTTCATTGAAATATATAAATAATGTTCGGCAAATATACTTTGGCTCAATCCAGTTATTTGACTAAAACTAATAATAAAGCATTGATATAAAACGAAGGACAATAAGAATATTATAAGAAAATATTTTTTTCTGAGTGATAATAATAATAAATACTAACAAAATAACTTCGAAAATTATTATTGTCATTTTTATGTAAATAGTTATTATTCCATGCTCAGGTGGCACTAGGTGGCACAACATCCAAGGGGCGCACATTGCATTCACATTTCTAAGGATGATACCTGCACCGTTTTAAGTATTAAGGTCGAAACACTACTCCTCATATAGGAGCGCTAACTGACAGCCGGGGAGCATGTGCCCCCTAGCCAACCCCCCCCCCCCCCCCCTGGATCGGCCCCTGCATGCTTGTTCTAATCACCTATTATTTTATTGTAGTCTATGTTTCTGCAAGTTATCTTGAAGGGAAATCTACAATTCCAGGAGTAATACGGAACAATTACTACTGTACTCGTATAAACGACAGTTCTAAGGCAGTTCTATAGAATATGATCAATGTTTCACAATATTTTTCAGGAATTTTATATATATAAGGGCCCTCAAGTTTTCGGCTTTCGTGACGGTATGACAAATTTCTGTCAAAAATGTGACTTATTCATAATATTATGCATACTTGCTTTTGTTTACTTACATTTATTCTATAATGTGTTTATTCTTATCGTAACAGTGCTATAATACAGCATTCTAAGTTTTAAAATCAACACTATTTGAAAATGAATTAAGTAATTATATGAAATAATAAAAAAAATATAATAAATAATGAAATTAATGTACAACTAGAACGATAAATATAGACAAAATACACTTTAATTTGACTAAATATGTAATATAAACCGGTAGCTATAATATAAACAATGGAATACTATTTAAAAGTTGAAAAATAAAATATTTTATATATTCAATCAAATCCATTCATTTATTGAAAAGACTGAAAAAGTTTATATTAAATTCTCTGTTCATATTAAAAATATAGCTCATTGCTGAAAATATAAACGGCTGCGATTAAATTAAAATTTACTCTCCAATCCATATTTTTCAGATGTGAATATTGCAACTAAAATGCTTTCATATAGGATCTAATCGCTTTTGATGAAGTTTTTACGAAAGCTGTGTAAACAAATCATGAATAATTATTGAAAAATGTGAGCAAGTATATAATAACAAATTGATATATGTGTTCTATATAGGTTCACAATATATAATGCTAGAAAATATTTTTAGAAATTAGGTTGCGATTGTTAATAAAGAATGTAACAATTTTTATTGCAATTTGTCAAGCTTTTTTGTTACAAGATTGAAATATTTGAAACCTTTGATATAAACTCATCTAATTGGGTATATATTTTTTAAAGTTTTTTTATCAACTGAAAGCACCATTACAATATGTTTTATTACACCATTTATTTCAATAATTGTTTTAATGAATTGTAGTGTTATTACTGAAGTACTAAAATACTTAAGCTTAAGTAGTATGTAACGTACACATACTAGAAAATATACTATCTCGACAACAAATTCGACATAAACTGGTCTCTCTATAATCAATCGGCTGCATTCAGGGATGGGGATTGAATCTTAACAGGTTAAAGGCTAAACTTATTATTTAAAATTATTAATACATACTTGTTATCACTCATATGACAGAACAAGCAGATGTCTGGTTTTGTGGAATATGTATTTAAGTAAAGTAATAATTATTGTACACATCACATTATTTTATTTACTAAAATATATTGCAATAATATTTAAAACAAAACTGGTTAAAATAATCATATATTAACAATACGATTTAAAATCCGGATTGGCAACCTTTCAATGCAAACAACTCTCACGAGTCTGAAATTAATGGCAAAATTTAATTGCAAAATATATATTTATAGACTATACAGCTTTAAAATTGTTTAAGGAAGTCATTACGCTGTATGCAGCGGGCAAAAATCTTAAATATTCAATAGTTGTCGCGAAAGTATTGTATAGCTACGTCCATCATAAAGGTAAACGATGACTACAGCAAACATTTTGTTATCAACCTCGTGCGTCTACCGATAATGTATATATATATATGTACATATACCTAATTAGCAGGACAGATATTCCGTCCGTTAATCGGTTCATGCGGAGAGGAATTGATGTCAATTTCATTTTTTGCGAAAGAATCACTGTGAATGACATTTATAACAAACATGTCAAGATGAATTTCCATTATGAAAAAAAAACTACATTTTCGTTTTATATTGGCACATGTAAATTTTTAAATCCTTAACTATCGTCAATTCTGTTATAGGTAGGTATTTAAATAACTATATAGATATTCATTATCCAATTTTAACTTGAATAATATTGTGAAATGTATCGAGTGTACTTTATTTTTTGGATATTATTCTATCCTTTACCGAGGAGAATTTATCCTCGATATACAGTACGTAGGACACGCTGCCTGAAAAGCTGGCCAAATTAAATCGATTGAAATTGTCGGATGAAATTAATTTTCGTCCATTGCTTGAACTAGTTTGAGTGTCGGCTATTAATGTTCAAAAGGTGTATTAACACTATTTTATTTGCGCCTTATAGTGTCTTTTTACTCTCTAATATGCCGTTCACATATGTATTAGTGTACATATCGGCCACTGACTACGTTTTTCAGGCCCGTATAGCAATTATAATGTACAATATACAAAGTCAACACTTTTTGTAAAGTTTATCGAAACTTTGAAGATCGTAAATGAAGATTTAAAAACACTTTTAAAATATTTATAATCAATACTTTTTTTATCGAAGTAGGCAATTTTTACATTCAAATAGCTCTGGCTCAACGAGTGAAATTCAGCAACTCATAAATATTCAGATCTTTCAGTGCGACTAGTCAGGTTTCCGAATAAGGCTGAAATCTGACACTTTCTGGAATAAACAGAGATTTAATTTAAAAAGAAGTTCATTCCATCGCTATAGTACCACATGATTACAGTTGCCAATCACAAATATGTGTAGTAGCTTACTCTGTGATAATATTTAAAGAATATTTTAATCATTTAATATTTGACACAGGCGTGAATGTTACACAAATTGAAAAGCAATAAATTGCATTGATTTTGGGGTTTTAATTATAGGTATAGTAATATAATATGCATAATTATGTATAGGTAATATACTGTACTAGATGAGCATATATTGCATCTCGTATTTATAATAAAACGATGGTCAAAAACACATATGGTCAAAATGAGTATTTTTACTATTCTTGAAGAGATATTTTATATAATATATGATATGATAGCATATTTATGTCACACGCATGCTATATAGACACAATTAAACACAGGTTTTTGTTGAAACAGTTAAGATATATATAAATTAATTAAAATTATTAAGCTATTTATTATTTTTATATTGATTATGATATGCATGTAAATTCTGTAAGTTGTGAATTGTAAGCCTACACAAAATTTATTATTAATGTTATTTAATAACATGCGTTTTTTAATAAATTTAATTTATAAAAATTTCTGAAAATAATTGTAGTCATTATTTAGTCCACGTCTGAAAAGTTCAACTTAATCGGATGTCAAAATTTTAAATTATTAAATTTTCCTATATTACACTACATATAATACAATATGTTACATACATGTTAATTTCAGGACGAAACAACGACTCTGCTGAAGAACTTTAGTGGAACGTCTTTGGCCAGCAACAAACCACGAAATAATATTTTTTTAATCACTAAAAAGTTTGCTTTAATATATAATATGTTTGTCAGATATAGATTGTCAACGTCTATATGCTGGTTGATGTATTAATTAAATCATCAAATATATTAAAATATAAATGTTATATACGGAATGAGGAGGTGTAAATTCTGTCTGATTTTCTAAATGCTATCGTTTAAAAGCATGAATTAGTCAAAAGCAATAATAACACAAGCTCTAAAATTTGAGACACAAGTACATTTTTGTGACACAAGGCATACATTTACAGGCATATATCTAAGCATGTTTACAAGCACTAAATGGCTTAAATTGTTCCCGTTCTGACTGATGCATTCAACGGTCCGTTAACTATACTGCATACGCTTTAGAACAGAGTTCAATGTAGATCGTGATGAACTTAACTTTGATGGTTTGTTTCAATTAATTCGATTGTTGTCCGCGGCTTCTCGGCTTATGCCAGATCTTTCATCATTGACTCCCACAAAAAGAAGTTTGGAAGGCATCATATAACGAGGTCGAGTGTCGAACCATTCAATTTCGAGGTGTCCAAGGATTTAAAAAAACGTACACTTATATACGTACACGTATATAAATTTCAACTGTAATTTTCAAAAAACATTTTTCTATCAAAATCTGAACGTCCATTTGATGAACACACGTAAGTCATTTTTGCTTCCTTAATATAACTTTAACTTTCCATTTTCCACTACAATCCTAAACGTTCTTCTGAAGTAATTGTATTAGAAATCATATTTTATTTAAAATAATTAAATGGCTACACAAATTTAATGATTTCAAATTATTTACAAAATTCGTGAAATTAGAGATTTCACGTCAAGACAATCTCTAAACCTTTAGAAATAGTACAAAAAGATTGCCCATAAAGATATTGTCTTCTGAGCCAAAGTTATCGAATATAAATCAGCGCAACATTAAATGAAATATTCCAATTTTTAGAAAAGGTTTTCAAAAAATCACTGTTAATATTAAAAAATCGATACCCATAACAGGTTAATTCAAATTCCTCAAAAGCTTCTCAATGGATATGTAAAACTATACAATATTATTTTCACATTTTTTTAATTAGTCTATTTAAAGCATTTTTAATTATCCCCATTTATTTAAAACGAATTTAATTTAATTTATTTAAAACGAATATCCGTTCCACATGTAATGTTTATCCTTAATGTGCTGTCTGTAATTAACATATTGCTGAAGTTTTCTCAACGGCATAGTTTATCGAATTCTTAACATTTATAGCGTATAGAACTTTATCTTTTAGTTTATTGAAAAAATATTAAAGCTTATTTTAAAAATAGATAAATTTTTAGAGTATGATTTACTATATCTGCATGTTTTACAGTTTACTATGTCGTATATATACAAAGTATTTATTAGTAGGATATAAAACCACTACTCAATTAAAAATACAATTACCATAAATTGAAAATATGATATCAGAATAATAAATAGTTTAAAATTATGTTCAATAATTTATATATATTACAAAAAAATTATAAAGCAGATTGGGAAAATATTCATGTAATTAATAAGCTAAAAACAATCATAAAAATATTTACTAAATCATTAGGACGTTTATAGGTTGCCTGTTAGACTTCAAGTCTTTAGGAAAGAAATTAAATTATTTTCCCTGGGAAGGAAGGTATCTTCTAAGGAAGGTATAAGGAAGACCGACTCTCCCAGGAAGATTATAATTTTATTTATTTCTTTCCTAAAGACCCGAAGTCCAATAGGCACCAATAGACGTCATGGTGATTTAGTAAAATATGTTTATGATTGTTTTTATTTTATTAATTATATCAATATTGTTCCAATATTTATTTCTAACTATTGAAAAAGGTGTAATAATATTTTAATTAGATTTTATATATTTATATTTATATTGATTGTAGTTTTAATTGAGTAGTTGTTTTACGTTATTTTAAATTATTAACTTCGGCCTTGATAAAGAGAACACGTTCTCATAAACGCATTTGGCAATAAATATAATTAAATTTTTATTATTATATTTAGGGTATAAATATACCATACGCCATACATATCATGTATTGTACATGTATTAGAAATAGAGGGGTTATAAAATCTTAACTAATAGTGTCATTAATGTATCATTAATAATCTTTGTCAGATGCTACAGTTGAACAAATTAGCCTACGATTAAATATATTGGTTTCAATTATACGTTATTATTTTTATATTACAGAAAGCGTTGTTTGCATTATATATATAGATCATATAGAACATATATAACATATATATATAAAGATCAAATTATATTCAATTCCTCAACATCAACACAAAGCAAATCAAAAAATATAAATAAAAAAGGACCACAAATTATCAAAGTGACTGTCAAACAAGTAACAATATGTTATAAAAATATCAATATAGTTTAAATAAAAAAACAACATTCATGACTAAACTCTAGAAAGGTCAAAACAAAAGGGGTGTTTTATCATCAAACCACAAGTATTAATTTTAAGAATGTTTACAATCCAAACATAGTTTGCACTCTATATGTAAAACAGGTTTGGTGTGATAAGATGGCAAGTCAAACCTGTGGATTTAAGAGACAGTCTGCCAAATCCAGAAAGCAGAAGAATAATTGAGAACGGGACGGAATCATAAAGTAGAACATGATGTGTAACAAATTATATTTATAATAAAAAAGGGAATAAAGGGTGACTAAGCAATGGTGCCGCAAGGGTCCCGCAATGGTGCGGGACTTTGAACCATCAGTGGCAGTTAATATAACTTAGTTATAAAACTCGTTTTTTTAAATTTTTAATTATACATAAATTTAGAAACACGATGATCATATTTTTGTAAATGAAATTAAAATGACGTTTTAAATAAAATAACAATAAATTCTATTTTTACTCAGAAAAATTATCTACATCTTCAATTCGAAATAATTGTTATTTACGCATAACTGGAAAGTATAACCATTAAAATGATAAACGCTTCATATATGTAACAAAAGATGGTAAAATAGAAACAAACATTATATTCATTGTAAAACTGATTTAAATGTCTAAAATTTCAAAAGTTATTTGAAGCCGTTGGTGTTATTTATAGTGATTTTTTATTCGAAAAATTATTTGACTTGTCGAAGATTTGCTAGTGGGGAAATGACTGATTAATGAACTAACTATCGATATATAATGTAATTACGTTTTTTATTTGATATATAATGTATAAATTATGATTTTCAATTTCTTTGAAAATTTTTATTTTTTACATTAATTAATAGTAATTGATTGGCTATTTGCCTTTATTCACTATATAAATAAAATTGACTATTTGAACCTGTATGGTATATATATATATATATTTATATGTTATGGGCAATTATCGCATTAATTCATACTGACAAGCCTGTTTATCTATATTTATTGTAAATGTAAAGCCAATGATTTTATTCATAACTTTTTGTGTGATTTTAAACGATTGTAACGATACTATTAATTTGAAAATTTAGCAATCAATTAAATTGTTGCACCAATTATAATTATTACACTTTATGTGAATTAGAAATTATGTTTTATATTGTTTTAATACAACCACAATGACAGTAAATGTTAGCCTTAATTTTCTTACACTACACCTCTCACTGCCTTATTCGTTGTCATTTTTCAAAGTTATACCTCAATAATTAGCAGTTTGGATAATATTATATAATACAACCTAATCAGAATGCTGACGTCACGAAATGTAAACCTGTGAGTAGTATGTGCATCACCGAAAATGGTCGCTTTAAATAAAACATTGTTAAAATTCTTAATATAGGCCTACAATTTTCTCGAAATATCGTCGCAAATATTTTATTGGTTTACTGGATATACATACTATATCTTGTTACAATAAGCAAACGGTAAATATATATATATAGTTTGCTTTTAAAATCTATATCACTCAAATCATCTAGATTTGTAACTAATTTGAGTATATAAACAATATTTCAATTTTAGTATTACTAAAACAAAACTAATAGTACTAATAATTCTAACTATAATTAATTATAATCAATAGACGAAAGGAAAGAAAATATTTCAGTATTTTGCCAACCATTTCGCTACACTTATTAAAATTAACCGTTAGTCTTTGTCTGTCCACATTACAACTAAACACTCCGTTTTCCAAAAATACATTCTACTTCAAAGTGAAAACTTTGAATTGAAATAAGAGGGAACTTTACCAACTTATGCGACCGCGGGAAAATAAATATTATATTCTGGCATTATAACAGAGATAGCCATAAGTTGAGAATTTGGAAAAAAAAGGAAAGGACATTTCTTATACTGACGCCCTTATAATTTGGAAAAACATTTCGTTTACACACAATATAGGTTGTACATCCTGTTCAATTTAGAGATCGGAGGATAGTTTATAAGAAAAATGATCCCTCCAGCGGAGGCCGAAAGCATCAGACATTCTTATACCTCCGATTTCTTATAGGCTATTTATATTTTTATATTTCAAAGTGGATAGTAAAAGAAATTGCCCGGAAGCTTGTCAACAATTAGAAACAAAAACACTAATTACTTATATTCTATAGTCAGTTATGAACCATTGTAGGTTTGCTATAATATCCATTATTGATATTTATAAAAGTAGGATATTATAATACTCTTAAATAATGTATGGGTCATTACACGTGGTTAATCAAAGATATTGATCTAAAATATAGGAACAATTTGACTGTATTAACCTAACGTTCTCATAAAGCCTAATGTATAATATGGCACAAAATGAAATAATTAAAATTAATGTTTTATTTCACTGAGGACGTGATCAGTGGTGATAATTATAATTATCCCAGAATAAATATTTTATATAACCCTCTAATTAAAACAGTATCTATGTTATGTTCGGGTCATATTGATAAGTAATTTACAATAGGAATAACAAATAAGTTTTACATGTTTTTAAATATGTTTATTTGTATATCTTTGTATACATACATATATATATATATATATATATATATATATATACTGTATATATATATACAATATTGCATTGAGCTTTGCATGAACTGTACTTAAAGCTGTATTGTGATTAAAAATAAATAAAAGTCAATTAGTTCTATATACAATAAACGCATTTTATTCTAAAACAAAATAATAACAATAATCAATACTTTAGCAATTTTGATAAAAAACATAAATACGAAATGGAAGAATTTAAAGGCATATTACTCATGCAGATATCACCTCACGTTTACGTTGTGTATGGGCCGGATTCTGTTACCCTTTTCTAGATGATTGACTACAAAATGCCTAAAGTCATTCTGTCGCATCTGGATTATACGCACGATAGGGAAAATATTAAACTACAGGGTGGGCCAAAAGTTACTATCGTTCAAATTATTTATATAATTTTAAAATGTCCTGTGAAGTGTTTCGATTAATCTGTTAACCTTCTCGATTAACACTATAATATCGCGTTGTTGTCGAATGTATGTCCCTCGATGTTACGTAATTAAATAAGTTAACGGTGATTACTTCTGGCCCACCCTTTAATTATCAAGATTAATATCACTATTTCTTATTCGTCTATGTTTGCATTGTCAAGAAGTAAGTTGCATATTATTATGTGTCATGAGTTGAATGAGTTTATTATGTTGAATGTGAAGGTTTTATAACAAACAATTTAAAAAATTAAAGGCTATGGTTAAAATTGAAAGAATAAATATATTTGAAAAATTGAACGATTTCTACTTTTTTTTAAATTTTTGGAAATATATTTATTTGAACTCCAACATTACAACAACTGCAAAACACAAATACAACATTTCTTTTTAAGTTGATCTTTAAAGGCTTGATCAGTAATGTTATTCAAAATATATTACATTACAATATTTTTTCATACTATTTTACAATATTTTAAATTATTTTATGTTTGTATAGTTACTATAATTATGGTTGACAATTTTTTCACACATAATTAAAAATTTCAAAACTTGAAAAACACCTTGAATTTGTTGTTCTCATTTATTTCTGAAATCGTTTTTGTAATCTATATATTATCGCTTCTTTAATTTTGTTTCAGTTGTTTTTGTTCAAAGCGGTTTGAAAACTATAACAGTAACTTATAATTATTGAAATCTATATTAATATCGTACAAATTAATATATGAAAAATAATTAAATTTTAATTATCTAATCAAGTTATATTCTTAATTATTTAATTAAGTTATATTCTTAATTACCTTATTAAATTATATTCCTAATTATCCAATTAAGTTGTTTTCTAAATTATCTAATTAAATTATATTTTTAATTATCTTAATAAGTTATATTCTTTATTCTCTAAATAAGTTATATTTTTATTTATCTAAATAATTTATATTTTCAATTATCTAAATAATTTACATTCTTAATTATGTAATAATAACTTATTTTGGGTAAGATTTAAATAATAAATTCAAACAATTTACATTTGTGGATACAACTAATTAAAAAAGTAATTCATAAATGCGCTAGTAATTAATAGATTCATTAATTCCCAGAGCATTTATGAATTACTTTTCTTAGCTAGATCTACCTAAGCTCATCAAAAAAAATGTTTCAATAATGAACTAACCGTTAAAATAGAATCGAGGTCCTCTTCAAGTTCCAGCACAGAATGTCACCAATCTTTCTTCACAAAAATTTAAAAAATCCAATATATATATATTCATGTACCTGTAATCATATTCCTAATAAAATCGTGTTCAATTAGTCAAATCCCAAAAATTCAACAAGAATAGAAGATCCATTTGAAAACGAATTGGGTAGGCGATCTCTCTTGGTTGCGTATAGTTAACAAAACATGCTAAGGATGGTTTCAAATGTAATGTTTCTGACAGATTTCTGGTGTAAACACTTTCTTTTTCTGCCAGACAGAAGGCAGCCGTCAATTCCTATTGGTCGACATGTCATACCTCAAACCAGTTAGCAGTGTTGATTGGGGGTAGGCTACCCTACAGTTGGAGGTTTGAACCGTTTATCCTGGATTCTATAAAAAAATAATAAATGATTGATTTAGATTTCATATAGAAATATGTATATAGTTTACAACATTTGAATATATAAATATGAATAGGTACACATGACATTAAAAAATAATTTTTTTTATTTTTTACTTATTATTTATACTAACTATTACAATATATTAATTATTTGTACTAGTTCGTATTACGCATTATTACTAATTATGTACTGATTGTGTATTAATTATATTAAATAGTAAGTAACTAAACATTAATAAAAATCTTGGTTGTCATTTTAATTTAAAATGACATTCGATTTCCGATATGCTATTAGAACAAATAATATCTTAACTAATATAAAGTATTAATTAAGGCCATTTTAATTTTAAAATATTAAATAAAGGAGTAGAGTTTGTTTTCATTGTAATTACAATTAGATTAGATTGGATTAGATTATTTTACCTACTTAAATCAAAGTGTATGGTTTGTACATGATTATGCTCCGGGCCGATGCCTACGTATATTGATATACTTTGATGAAATTCTGGATACTCCACGACCAATTAAACAGTGACCGATCGAAAATGTCAGTTTGCTCAGTTTTGTTTATTTATAAATATTGATCAATTTTTTATGATTCTAAAAATAAATAAATTACGATTCAGAAGAAAATATAAATACCTGAAAAATGGGGTTATTTCCTATTGTTTTTTTTATAAAACTCGTCTATATCGTCATTATTTTGGAATTACAAACGATAAAAATATAATTTTCCCACGTGAAGCATTTTTAAATAAATAATTTCATGTAGTCATAAATTTGCTTCATTTAAACAACATTTAAACCAAATTAAAAAATTAAAAACCACAAAAAATTAAACCAAGGGTTCGGTAAGTTTGGACGAACCCCCACGTTAATTTAAAGAATGATGCCCTTTTTAGTTTGTTTTGAATAATTCGTTATATGATGCTTCATTTTAAAGTATTTGCTTAAATTTTAATGAAAAATACGTTTTTTTTGGCGGCTTTGCCCCTGAACACCACTGCAGGCAGCTTTGCCCCGCTTCCCAAATTCCGAACCTCCCC
>JAUZND010049088.1:0-19781 GCA_034780555.1 Coelogynopora nodosa | reverse complement strand
GACTAAACGAGCTGCACAGTTCTGTATGTGTTGCAGCCTCTGAATATCTTTATCAGGAAGGTTAACATAAAGTGAATAATATTGATAATAATGATAAATAATAATAGGGCTACTCATAAGAACAGCTGTCAACAAACCTTCAATTATGGGCGCGGACAAGCCCTTCATCCCTTTCTCAAGAATGAAGCCATGAATCTTGCCATCTGTATTCAACTTTGCCCAAATAATGAACACATCAGCAATTGGAGAATTAGTAATCCTAATCAAGGCAAAAGAGGTTACAATTATTTTAAAAGTACAAAACAATAGATCGTTTTAAAATTGAATGTTATGTTCTTACACACAAAATTTAACTAAGCCAATTAATAAATATCAAAGACCGTCATGCATCAACAAAAATTGGATTATCAGCTGATATCTACATGTTTTAACAAAATATATCTAAAATGTTATGAATGGTTATCTACTTATAAATTGTGACAACAGCATAACTAAATGTCGTTAGATATTAACACACAGAAATAGACGAAATAAGAATAAATAACAATATTGCTAAAGTTTCTAGCGCTCAAACAAACGTTATTATTTTATTATTGTTTATGTTATGTTACTGAATTACCACATAACCACATGTTATCATTGAATAGAGGATGTAAAACATCTTCCATTCTATAAAAGTATAACTGTCATCAATTAAAGTCACAGTTTATGAAGAATAATGAATAAATTGTTAACAGTTTAGAGAAATTAAAAAGTGGATATCAATGCAATATATTACAATATACATATAAAACATGATACCATAATTTTTCGCATTTGGTTCCAAATTGTTGACAAATCTAAAAATATGTTAAAATGTCCACACTACGAGATACATTTAGTTCACCAAGTTTAAACCCCTGAATTCTGTTAAGACACGATTGGTAGTAAAACAGATCTCACATAAAATAAGACCTCCCTTTCAATCCGATTATTGAAAGCAGTTCTTGGACAAAACGTTTATCAGAGAAATTTAATACTGAAAAAAATGAAGACATTCTCACTAAAAACATTGTATAAGCCAAATATTTATACAATGTATTACAATAATAGTAATCCAATCAGATCAACCAGTCAGACCAAGAACACTTACCAGGTCTTGGTCCCATTGAGGGTGTAGGTGTCCTTGGTTTTATTGTAGACAGCCCGTGTCTCCATGCCACCAGGGTTACTGCCGTGGTTGGGCTCGGTCAACCCAAAACAACCGATTAAATCAGCAGAGGCTTTAGTTAAGTGGAAAAAAACACAATAAAAACCTAAAATATATTTACACAAATTATAGAAACATGAAGTAAGACACTGACAGATATCTCACTTCGATTTAATTTCATTGATAAATGATACCATTTTTTAATAATGTGTATAAATTCTTCTTATATGTAAACATGTTCCAAACCATCAATATATTGGCGTGGTTTCGGAATTATGTCAATAAACTGTTGTAATACACGTCTCTTTAAAAATAAGAACATTTATTTCAAACTCGTCTCTTTAGTTAATGTATATACACATCCTTTAAATAAAGAAAAAATACTACAAAATATTTTAAACCAATACAAGTATAGCGTAAATTGGAACTCTGTTTATATATTTTTTTTTCATATTACATATTAAGATAAGAGAAATAATCTTCAATCCAAATATATGGCTGGCTAAATCACAAAAAAATCTGCATTCATCAAATAACGTTAAGATCAGTTTTTCTAGATAAAGTAAACAAATGTTTCCAATACGAATAGACCCGATACAGTAATGATTTACATAAAATATTTCAAAATATTCTTTAAATACTTATATATTTAAAAGAAAATGTAATTGTTATGTTTACTATTAACATTGTGTAATAACATTAAATACTGAAATATATCATAGATATCAGATAAGGCTCTCTAGAGGAACTTATTAATTAAGATATTTCAATTAAAGGCAAAATTAAATTATAAAGTAAAAAAAGGTATGTGACTCAAAACATAACAACATTATAAGAAGCCAACAAACATACCCAATTTGGGCAAATATCTTTCTTTCTGCTCAGTAGTTCCATACTCATAGATAGGACCCATCACAAGTGAAGACTGAACACTCATGGCAGATCGATAACCACTGTCAACTCTATAAATAAAAATATTTTAAAATCAGTACTTTTTTAATTGAACAGAAAGAGACTTATCAAGGGCTTCGACTCAAGAGCAGCGAGAAGATTAAACGAAGTGCGCCCACTTTACCAAAGACTCATGTAAAAACATGCCTTGACCGGGATTCGAACCCACGACCTTTGGATCATGAGTCTAACGAACTACGTTTTTTATGTTACCAACGTTGTATAAAAAATAAAACAACTAGTTATAGAAATATATAAAAAATAAGACTAAACACAGAATATACCTTTCTATCTCTCGAGCAAGCAACCCATATGCAATCGATGACACTCCCGCGCAGCCATAGCCTTTTATTGTAGGGCCGAGAACTCCCAACTCTCCCATTTCTTTCATAATTGAAATGTCAAATTCTGTTGGCAAAGAGAATATATAAGTTAGAAAAATTATCACTAGGGCCTATATATATATTTTTTTTATTAAAACGCATTATAATAAATATTGCTTTTTAATCGAAGATCACTTACTTTCATGTCTGTTTGCCATTAAAATACGAGGCATCAATCTTTCTTGACAGTAATTTTTGAACTGATTTCGAATGAGGATTTCGTCATCAGTAAGCAATGATTCCAAACATAGAGCATCTTGATAGTTAAATTCTGAGCCAAAAGTAAAAAGATATATTGTTCGTATTTTTATACTTTCTTATTCCCTTATTAATTATTTAATCATAAACATTCATTTCAATTAACTACATTATATAGATAGAAACATGGAGATAGAAGGTCATTAGTTGTTCCAGAAATACATTAACTAATTTATGGCCAATATGATAAATGAAAATGACCTATTCTTTTTTGTGCAGTTTAGCATTAAACACACCATAAAAAATAAACGGTATGTTTTTATAACTTTTGCATTTTTCAATCTGTTTGTAACATCTTAAAAACACTTCAGAATGCATTGTTAAAAAATCCAATGATTTAATCTTTCATTAAATAAAAAATGAATATATAATGGTAGCAATTTACTAATTTAGTCTTAGTGACTTAATTATACATAATTAATCATTCTAAATCAATAAAATATATATGGGATATTATCAACTAAAGTTTTGATGACAATTTTCATTCAGGAGTGAAATATAGTAACTATAAATGTGTGTGTTATATGGAACTGTGCACTATTTTATTAAAATTATAAAAGATATAAGTAATCTATGTACATATTAAATATATTATTTCATTCTAATATTGATAACTGTTGTTAAAAATTATTTTAATGATAAATTACTGTATTCTTAGGTAGTTAGAATATGTATAATTTTTTTGAATACTAGTAATTTAATCAACGCTATGCTCCATACAGAAAAACTATTTTATTAAGTGTGCTATAGGCTTTATACCAAATTATAATGTGATTTTCAACCTAACTAAGGTTAATACAGTGCGTCAATTGAAACAAATTAAAAGAATTGAAACAAAACTATTCATTAATTTGAATTGTAATTTTTTAATCATATATACATACTATTAAATAAACAAATAAATGATGATGATAATGACCATATTTTAAAATAACGGACACAACTGTATATTTATTAAATAAAAAAATTAATTACAGTTAAAAATATAACTGAATAAATTATATTTTTAATTAATTATGCATTAACCTTTTTATAAAAAATTTTGTTCAATCCTATATACATTCTTATATATATATTAGTATATTTTGTTGTTAGTATTAAACATCTTCAAGTAATAAATTTAAAAACTATTATTGCATGTATATTATGACTATATTTAACTTATATCAAATGTATATTATTATATTACATGTCATTGTTATGTATGTAACAATACTTTGTTGAAACAACGACAACACAAATTATAATAACGTTTTTCAAAATTATTAGAACGATTAATTGCCATAAAGAGAGAATTGCTTAATATTAACTTAAATATTTTGAACAACTCAATGATAAAAATAATAAATATGTGTACTATAATCACTTCATAAAACCAAATATTTTGAATAAATAAGTCAATTGTATAATAATAACAATTAAACAATATTGTAAATTAATTATAATATTATTTAACTTTTTATTTGCACAGATTATTTTTGATAGTTTAAATTTTTTTATACTTATTCATTTTATACTATTTAATTATATTTTTGTTTTCTTTATATATAGATATGCATTGCGAAAATAATTGTTTATAAGTGGGATTATATATTTTATATGTTTGCATGGTACAGATTAAAATTTTATATACAACATTTTATGTTAAAATAATGTTCATTTTAAGATAAAACATATTGATATAATTTGTACCTGGTTAAATTTCAACTGTTTGTTTCATATTCTTTTTTGAATGAACATTGCTTCTTAAAAAAATATGTAATAATAATTGTTTATTTTTTTGCAATTTGTATTTTTTTGTAAAAATGAGATCGTTTTATTATTAGGTAAATATGTTTAAAAATTATTGCCTGAAAATGAATAATATTTATGTAGAATAAATTATGGTGGCGTTTTTAACAAAAATGCTTATTAATGAACATAAAAAAACCATTTTAGTGCAAACAGATAACTTAATGAGAGTAACAGAATTGTTAGGAATGGTAAACTAAGGATATATAGAAGTTAGTATTATATTTATTTTAGACTTATAATTTAGGCAATCATTAAAAAGGTATTATCACCATCAAGTGTATATTGTTTGACTAAATTTGAGTAAGATAAGATAAAATACCTAAATTTGTTAATGAGAAAAAAAGAAAGAAAAAATGCATACAGATATTCTGAAATCTAAGAAACTGACTAAAAAACTGTTATAAGAATTTTTATTTTAAATATATATAACAAAAAGTAAAGGAAATAACATCAAAGTCAAAATCACCAACTTTTTGGTAGACTTTTTAATAATAAATGTGATTGAAATCAATATCTAAAAGTGTATGAACATTATTGGATAAACATTGTTGTCAAACCAGTTCTGATATTAATATCACTAGAAATTTTAAGAAAATCCTGAACATAAGAAGTTGCTATATCATCAATATAATGACTAGCCTATTACTTGAAGGTTCAAGGACTAACTGAGAGTTAAGAGATTTAAGTTTATTAATAAAATCGAATTCTTTTCAAGAAAGATCTGCAATAAGTGAATTTGCATTTCTGCCCATCAGGATATCTTTGATCTGTTTATAAGTAAAAGTAAACTGAATATAAAAATTAAAAAGAATGAATGCAATGGTAAGACATAAAAAATGGTGAACAATATAAATAGCTTGAATATTTTTATTAGAAGTCCAAAAAACATTTTATTCAATTTATTGACAGCTATGTATAACTGTTGGGTATCATAGAACATTTCAATAATTAGTTTAATAGTTAAGTCAGTTAGTATTTCTAAGAGTAAAAAAGTACTAAAATCAAAAGGTGTAATTTTTACAACAGTAAGGCCTTTATTTGTATTTACAAATTCTAAAGAATTGTCAATACTCCAATAGTGGTTGAAGCTACTGCATAAATAAATAGATTGGCAATATTTCTTAAAATGAGTTTTTATACATACAACTTCTAAACAAACATAAAAACAGTGCTCAAAATTGGCTCATAATAAATTAATGGAAAACCAATAAACTGGGGGTCTGGTGGCGAAGCCCACAGTGGAAATATTTTTTTAAAAGGTGGCTATTTCCAATCAAATTAGGGCCATGTAAATAGAAAATTGGAATGTGCTACTTTCATCAATAATGCATCAAATGCAAGGGAAAGTTGTGTCAGGAATGGGACTTTCCTGGGCCTGTCTATAATTGGAATAATGCTGTGTTTTGATAAAACATGAATATGCATTAAATATTGGGGTTGAACACTTGGCCTGACAAAATAAATTGGCTGTCTTAGTGCCAACAAATAAAGAGGCACTTTTGGTAAGAATTTCTCTACAGTCTTGGTCATTTTAATGGTAGAATAAAAGGAAAATGAATGTTGAAAATTACTAATTCATTTCTGACATGTCAAACTATTGAAACACATGTCTATATAATAACTATAAATATTGAGTTTATAATTATTGTTGGTGTTAACAATTAATTAATAATAATGACTAAGTGTGAATAAGGGTTACATTTTTCTCAGAAACATTTGATATTAAATAAACACTCTCTAAGAGCAAATCTTTACTAAATGTATTAATAACCAGCAATAATTTAGAAATGCCCCGTCACCCCGATTTTATTGCATATTCTTTCAAATCTTGAGACCCAATAAATTATATTTTTAAAACTAATGGATTTCCATATTTAATCAATGGAAACTTTTGAGCCCTGTGAAAAGCAAGATTAGTAGTTGTTCAATTAGCTTTAAGCCAGTCTTTGAAAAAATTAACACTTATCTTTTCTTTTTATACCACTTTTTAATGCCATTATTAAAGTTTTCAAGAAGTGTATTATTAAAAGGATTCCCATTAATAAAGCATACTTTCACAATATTTAGCACAATTTTTAATAATATTTTGAAGATCAGTCTGTTTAGTAATTACTAAATTATTTGTAAAGCAAAATACTAAACCATCATGGCTGATGAAGCAACAAGCCACTATAAAAGAAGAGTTATTGTTATGTATCTAGTTTGTTGATGAGTTCAGCAACATTTGTAAAAAAAATATTTTAATTTGAGAGAATAATGGTAGGTCAATCACTATACTAACATGAGAGGTCAGGGGTATAATAGAGCATCTTATATGGCTACAAACTTGTATGGCATTCAATAATTACTTAATGAATATGCTCCCTTTGCTCCATAAATATTCATTGTTTGGACATGTTTTAAATTGATGTATAATATCTTAACATATGCTGACCATGATGGTTACTAACTAAAGATGTCCATTCAAAAGCTATTGTATCTTAATTGTTTTCATGGATATTTATAACATTATATTAATTCTTTGGCAAGGTATGTTTTAACCTGATACCCTATAGACTATCATTATAGATGTTGGAGATGGAATATTTTAAATAGGTTTAATATTTAAAGAAAAATAAAATAAATATTTAGTAGACATAGAATACATTTTGATTAAAAAATTATTTTATCAAAAATTGACTTAAGTGGTACTGCCTTTATATGGAAGAATTGGTTAAGCTGTGGTATGAGTTTTCATTTTATTATTTGTTACGTTTATTTTTTTATTAATAATATTTATTATTCTTATTTAAACTTTTTTTGCATATTAATCATAAAAATTATGAAATATTAAAAATTATGTTGAAATATGAAACATTTAAAATCTGTTTATAAATCCTTTTTTTATAGAACTAATAATATCATTAACTGACAAAATTCAAAGTAATCAAATTAAATTAATGTTGCACATATTATTATTAAATAGTATAGACTATAATAGTTTTATTAAAAATAATATATATACAGAATAATAGATTTGTTATATTTTATGTATTAAAATTTTGTAAAAAGTAAAGTTTAAAAAATACAAGTGTCTATATGACTGAGGAATCATTATTATATTTATCAAAATTTGATGCTATAAATATTCCCATTGGCATTGTATTTAAATATAGTTTAAAAAATAATATAATTATAATTTAAGGTAGTGCTATTAGTATTGACATTGTTTTGACAGTGCAACTGTGGTGTTATTAGTTGAGATTATTATTGACACCGCAGTTGCAAACTGCAAATGTGAAATTATTATTTAGCAACATGTCATGTGATTGCCAATAAATATGTTCATATACATCTTTTTATAACTATAAGTTATATATTTTTTAATTGGTTACAAAAAACAATTACTTTAACAACATTTTTGAAAAATCAATATAATACATATATTACTAAGTATTTATGTTATTTATAAGTATTTATATTGCTAATTAATATATTTATGTTTATTAGTATTACTATATTTTGATAATAATTCAAATATTTAGTAATATATAAGTCTACTGACAGACTAATGGTTGAATCTCTGTTAGTAACAGTGCTATGACTGCACTATAAAAAGCTGCTATCGCAGACCAGTGTCAATAGCGTTTACGCTCATTAAATAAAAAAACATTGTCATTGATTAAAAAAATATATTTGAAATATGAATCAATAATAAGTATTGGTATCGTTTACCTTGTGTTTTTTTACTATAAAAGCATTTAGAGGTAACTGATAAACATCTACTGCTTTGCTTAATGCCATGAAAGTTCACTAATATTTTCTTTAAAAGTAAAGACATCGCGAAAATTATAATATATTATAGCAAAGGAATGAATGGGTCGAATATTTTGAAAGTAATCAAATTTTTTAATTTAAATTAATATAAATAAATGTTATATTAAGAAATAATAGGGGGGAAAGAAAGTAGTTGAAATTAATAATATTGAAATTTAAATATTTATTACAAATAATATATATATTATTTATATTTTCAAAGTGTTATATTTTCCTTTGAAACAAAGATCTTATTAATATTTTTAATTATATACAAGGTGAAATTGTGCATTCTGCTACATATTTTTAAAATATTACGATAAATATTGTCAAATTGGTACATTGATAGTTTGGAACATATCATATATTTAAAGCTTTTTCTATCCTTTGCCATGGTCCTCAACTGCTCTTTTTAGTTACTTTTCTAGATAAGTGCGAAAGTTAACTACATGTTAACTTTTTAGTTAACTGAATTTCACAAACATATTTAACATTTTATTTATTACTATAATAAATTTTAAATTAAAACATTACAGCGCAACATATAAAATAAGCAAACAATTTTAATATAAAAATAATAAAACATAAAAAATAAGTCCACATTTTTCAGAATCCGAGAAAAATGCTCTTATTTAAGAAGTTAGGGACCATAAGCAAAGGCTATTTTTTAAATTTAGTAGCACAATTACAAACGAAAAGAAATATGCTTTGGGGAAGATAATATGTACGTTGTCTCATCCGTAGACTTTAGGACAGCACAAGAATTGTAAAAATAAAGTGGTCAAATATATATTAAACAACTTACTAAAAAGAAGACTGTATTTTTAAAAAAGCTAATATTAATGACAAGGGGAGGTCCCAGTGAGAGTGATCCGCCCTTTACAGTCACAAAGAAAGCAATTTGTGGAATAATTGGACAAAAAAAATACTGAAGGGAAGGAGAGGATTATAGACACAAAAGATGTTGTATCACTTTCGATCACCTTATTCATGCTGTAAGCCATCATTTGCACCTGCAAGTAAAAAAATAAATTAGCAGAAACAATTTTAAATATTCACTTGACCAGCAACAGCACTGCAGCAATAATACTACAGCAGTAATAAATATGTAAATTTTGAGGAAGACATACTTCAATTTTACAAATAAGGAGTATAAAGTAAAGAAAGACGTCTATTTGCTAAAGGATTTAGTTTTTATGAAAAAGGTAAATTATTAAAATGTTTTTAAAGTATGGGTACTTCAAATACTGTGGTATTAAACATGTTTGTTATTATGTTGCATAAGAATCATGTATTCTAAAAAAATTGTGATTCTCATAATGACATGACATTATAGCATCTTGCCAAAATTTTTTCGTAAATTAATACTTCATTTCCTATATATTTTCATTTCACAAACGGGATGTCAATTTAGCTGTTTTATAATGATTTCTTTCAATATTAACACAATTGCTAAACATAATTTACAGAACAAAATACGTCTACTTTAGAATGTTGAATAAGACAATCGTATATATAAAAAAAGAGTAAACAGTTTGATATGGATCTATCAACATGTATATACTACATATCTAATACGCAGCAAAAAAATTTGGCACCAAGATGAGCTAATATAATATTTTATGTAAAAATCGAAAATATAAAATATTAGGTGATCAATATAATTATATATACTATATTAAGAAATAAACATCTAACAATAGTGTTTACAGAAAAAATAAACATTAGTAATAATATGTACCGCGCAGATCACAATATATAACCAATTCATCCAATTTATCAAGAAAATAGGAAAATCACTTTATATACTTTATACGACTTCACTTATTCCAAGACATAAATTATTCTTTTTGAGTGGTCAAATGGCCGCTCTAATATTTGGACGTGATGACTAAAATGCATGTCAACCTAAATTAAACAGACTTAGGAATATGAGCACATCACACCCCAAGGACATATATATAACCTAGGTTTATAATAAAATAACTTAACCGATGAAGATGACATTTTGAAAGACTAGACAAAAAAATGTTATGAACATTTTGACATAAAACATTTTTAATATGAAACATCCTTGTCTATTAATATACACACCCTTGAATATTTCCTAATTTAGAAAATACGTTAAATGTACTTTTTTAATGATTTATAATTGTTACTCTCTCTTATTTGTTTTTTAAACTAATATTTTGTTTATATACACGAAATACATTATTAATTTATTTTGTTCTACAAAAACTGAAAGTACCAATTTTTCGTGATTTGAAAATAGCTTGACAGTTATTTCAACAACCTTTGAAAAATTAATAATAATGTATTTTTTACAAAACGTAATCTACTCCTAAGAATAAGATATGATTTAAATAATACAAAATTATAAATAGGTAATAATATGCACATCAAAATTTGTTATTGGAAAAATAATAAAGCATTTAATACCGTTCAGACAATTATATCAACCGTACATGTTAAAAATTTGAAATGATAATAAAAACATAATTACTAAATATTCATGCTCTATAATTGCCAAATAATCATGCACTATTTCCAAATTGATTAAAAATAAGTTATTGACAATTTACATAAATTTAATTGCAATAAAATATGTAGAAGTTGCACGTACAAGTGTTACTTCATTAATAAAATTATACAACTGTATCAATTTTTAAATACGTTTTTTACGTATTTTGAGATAATATTTAATTAATTCGAAGACATGTTTTATATATGCTTTTTTTGCATAAATAAATATAATATTAATTTCAAATACACTGTCATTTGTTACAAATTTAATTAAAAATGATAAGAAAATAAGACATTTAGAAAATTTATTATAAAATGCAAAAATTGCAGCATTAATAAAAAATATGTTTGTGTTATTTGTTTAAATTGGAGAATTACTCAAAGTATTTTTATGTAAAGCAATAAATTCCATAAATATATTTTATGTAACACGTAAATTTTTTGCATTCAGTATATAATATTAAAGCAACACGTTACTAATCAGGAATCGCTAACACATGTTGATACTATATTAGTCGTTTTTTTAATCTTCCCAGTTAGTTGACATTATTAAAAATTCTATTTTTCTTTATTGAATCTAATTATAAAATATGTTTTAAACGTTAACAAATCCATTGCATGGTTCTGTATGATTTAATAATTATTTTACACATTAAACATTAATCAGAATTATGCTTTTTATAACTATATCGAAGTTACTATTGCCCCTGTTTATAATAGAAAAAAATTATTTATTTCCAAAGGCTATTAACCCAGGGGCGCATCCAGAAAATAGTTAGGGCGGTGTCCCATTTTATAATAGGCGCATTTACTATACTATATAATAATACACAAAACGGCGCTTGTAAGTAAAAGCAATAGGCGCCGAGCGGCGATTATTCTTTAGGGGGTGTCCCGGGACACACCTCGGACACCCCCCTAAATCCGCGCCTGTAACCGATGATTAAAAATCAACTAATCTATTTAAAATTCTTATATTTTTTTATATTTAATATATATTATATATAATAATATATATTTAAATATAGAGAAATAATGAAGCATATTAAATGTTTAAATTTAAAGAAATTAATTATATTATAATTTACTTATTTCAATTATAATATGTTTTTGATTAATATTAATTAAAATAAATATATATATTGAATACGTGTGTAAAAAATGCAACATATATCAATTACGAAATTTTATATATAATTTTAATTTAACACGATCTCTTTTTAAATTAGACTAGAGGAATCACAATATTTAATTTCATCTTATATTTGTTTAAATTTGTTATATTTTCTGTCGTTTTGTTCAATTTGAAATTTTCATATTTAAATAATTTTTGTAGGGGAGCCAAGATGCATCTTAAAATAGTTTCCCTTATTAAATAATACAACTGTATATAACAATATTTATTACAATATTTTATTTTGAATATTAAAGATGAAGGCCTATAATACTATTGTAGTATAATAGTAGGATAATATTGTTTTGCATGGTATTTGTTTTCCCGCTCCTTTCAAAAAATGTAAAATACATATTTCCAGAATTTTTTAATTTATTATTTTTTCGCTTTGTTGTGTTCTTGTTCATCTAAAAGTAATATATAAATTTCTGTTGTTAGTTATTATAATTCGCTTGTGAAACAATTATTTAAATATAGAAAGATTCAACTAAATTATCATAAGGGATATCTATAATAATACAGTCTATTACACTGGCAGTGGCCAGTGGCTGGTAATGGCTGAGCCTGGCCCTGCAGCCTGAGGCTAAGCATTTTAGATACGAAATTATAAATCAGTTTAATAAATTCTGCAACTGATTGCTATATTTGCCATGACAAATATAACAACCGGTTGCTATTTATCATGAATATAGTTTATTAAATATCAATGAGATATTTACCTTAATTTAAGGTATATCTCATTGATATTTAAGGCTTAAATCATGAATTATAAACACATTCTAAGGCCAAGGGGTCAAGGTAATAACCAAAGTCATCTAAACTAGTGTTGGCTGATGCTAAAGGGTTTGGTGGGTAGTTTTAATGATCAAAACATATGACATTAAAAAAATTAATACAATAAATACCTTAACCTGTTTATTAATGTTTTGAACAAATTTAGCATTAGGGTCTATATTTAAAATGATAAACTCCTTTAAAAAGAAAAATGAGGTGAATTTATATTTGATGATGGATGTAAAATGATGATTTAGGCCAGGGGTAGAGGTAATAATATATCCAAAGTTGTCTAAACTATAGACATAGTAACCCTGGCTAAAGGGTGGGTGGTTCTGAGTTTATAGTATAAAATTTTAATCCTGAACTTATTAAAATATTATAGTGGAGTGAATAATACAATGCTTCTTAAGTTTCATAAATTATATAAATATAATTAGTAAACTGTCTGGACATAAGACATAAGTGAATTTATCATTATTTTTGTTTCAATACTCAAAATCTACCTTATTCTTTTTAATGGAGTTTAGAATATAAAATTTTATATATAAATATATATAAAATGCTGAACTTATTCAAAACATTAGTAGAGTGCATTTAATGTAACTATAATTATATATATTTTCATAATGTGTATAATTTGCAAACAGTCTGGACAGTAAGAAAATTATGTTTATCCAGATGGTAATCTAAGGCTAAGTCAAGAAAATCCTCTACACTTTTAAACACTATATTTCACATATGATTTTCCCAACAACTTCATATACAGTAAATTTACAATTAACATTAAAATATGGCAATATAAATAATAATTAAGATAAAAAAACTATAATATATAATAAAATTACAATAAATAACAGCAGTAACACTATAAATAATGTACAAACACTTTTTAAATGTTAATTTAATTAAATGTGTTATTTTCTATTTTTTAAGTTAAATTATAGTATATTTAGTGTGTTCATTCACATACCATCTGTGAGTAATTTACAATTCTCTTTCTATCCAGACAGTTCACAAATCATCAGTTTCATTTAGATGCTTTGGGAAATTCACTTTCTGTCTGGATGCTTCACTTTCCATAAAGATGGTTTATTTTGCTTTCCGTTGCCAACACTAATATTAGTTAATATATACAATAATAATAAAAAATAACAAAATTAGCATTATAATATTAATAGCATTATAACAATTGTTGTATTAAAACAAATACTAATATTATTGAATTTTTTAACAAATATTGCTGCCAAATTATTTATGGTCATAAACTGAAAAAATACCAAATTATATATACACAAACTAAAAGTAATCACCCAAACCTTTCTTTTTGTCTCTATTAATATTTATTTCAGTGACAATATGGTAGTAAATATGCAGTACTCATAAAGAAAAAGTTGTCATGTAAATTGATGCCTGTACCCACATGCTTTAGTTGTAGGCAGATTTTTGTTCCATAACATTGTCACTCCTGAGAGTTTAGCTATTTTAATATTTATTTATAAAAATTAGATCATCATGCCTGAGATCTTGTTCAAAAGTGCCATAGAAAAAAAACCTGGTTGTAATAAATTTTGGTATTGGCTGTTAGACATTAATGTGTTTATTTTCTTTTCAACTTAATCTTCTCACTGAAAGGAGAGGATGCACAGTTTCAAAATTAGAGGCAAGTCATATACTGGAGTTGTCTTTACAAATTATATTTCACCAAGAAGATTTCCACATCAGAATCATAAGACCAGTCAATTATATCTCTTTAGCCTTTCCTTTTTTTGTCCATTTCCTTGGAATTTATTATTGGATAATTTTTTAGTTTGTTTTTCCACATTATACCTGTCATATAAAATCCTTCAATACATAATTGTTTAAGTAAACCCTGTGATGTAAAGAAATTATCAAACAATATAGCATAGTCTTGGGGAACAGGAATTGATCTGAAATAATGTTTCAGTTGATATTTCTGCAGTTCAATTAATCCATGTTGATTATTCTGATATGCATGTGAATGATTTTGTTGTATGATAAGGTCTAAAACTTTGGCATCCAATTCAGCTCAGAGTCATCACTGAGTTATCCTTTAAGATATTTTCTTTTCTATTTTTGCAAGAAGACATGTCAATCATTTGGCATATATATGAGAAAACAATTTTCTTAGGCTTTGTCCATTTCATCTTTTTCTTGACTTTGAGTATCACTTGTACTTGACAGATGATTTTAAACTGTTCCAACAACATTGTTTGGTATAGGTCCTTCCTCCAAACCATCATCTTCTATTTGTTCTTCATCTAGAACAAAGCATCCCTGTCTGATGGTATGATGACAACATCGATCTCAGCATTGTCTATTTTTCATCCCCATCTTCAATGATTGCTACAGCTTCTGTGAGCATAAATAGTCAACTAAAAGGCATCCTGAAATAAAAAAAACAATTTAATATTCATGTTCATATAAAGTCCCTATATATTTAGCTACTGCATTAATGTACTATAATTTAATTTGATTGCATTATTGAATATAACTTGTCCATATATAGGTTCAAATATATAGTTTAGAATATACTCTATCCACAGAGCTCATTATAAACAGAATGTACTATAATATCATAAAACTATTCCTAGTATATAAATATGCATTAATTATGTATATTTTCCAGTTACACACTTAATGTATTTTTGAAAAAATGTTGTGGTTGGTTTTTATATATACATTTTCTATCTGAAACATGTCACACTTCCTATAGTTACCACTTTATACCTTTATTAAATATTATACATAAAAATTATCATTAGTGTTTTGCTTAAAACTTAAAATAGCAATATGAATGCTTCTGACATGGATTGCAGTAGTATTTCCTACTCCGTTTGATATAAAATATTATTTTTAATAACAACAAGTTTGTGTTGTACCATATAGTGATAGCTTTGTTATGTTATAAATATATAACAATAAGTGGTTTTATGGCAATAAACAACTATTCATTCTTTTTATAGTAATGCTTGTGGCAAGAAACTGACACTTATTAAAATGTTACATAAACATTTTAAATGTGATTTACAACAATAATTATAGTTAAAAATTATATGTAATAGTGTAAACAAACTTACTTTACAAACAAACTTTACTTAAAGATAATAATTCAAATTAAACCTAATATTTAGCAACCAAATTTGAAAAAATATGAAGTGTTAATTCTGTGAATAACAAGGTATATAATCATTCAATGAACCAATAGGATATTTTAATTCGATTTAGCCACTTAAATTCAAGCAAACTGAAGTATAATATGCATGTAGATGTTATATAAATGAATATTCTATGCAACATAATTGATAATGCAAGAAAAATTAATTAATTAAGTCTTGTGGTTTGTCGCCCTTGGAGATAGCATAGAGGTTAGAGCATCAGTAAATGTATTGTACAATAGGTTGTATAAGTAAACAACAACAAAAGTTAATTATTTTAAATAACTATTTTTTATTATACATTGAGAATCAATTGATTCATATTGAGTAAACATTGATTATGTAAAAAAATTAACAGATAAATGACGTAAAGTATGTGTTATGTTACATAAAATAGCAAAAAATCATAGTAAATTTAATAGTAGTACCACTGAAATAATTTAATGTAAAACATATTTTCGTAAAAAATTGCAGTATTAAAAGTGACTTGTGTGTATTCATGTATTGGGCTGCAGATACAAACTTTTAGGATTGAAAAATTTGTAAACAAAACACCTGCCTTACAATATGAAAAAAATATCGATCTAGATATAATATGGCACTATTTTATACTTATTATTATATTGATATTTTTTCATATTACTAAATCTATTTAAATAAAAATATAAGCATCAGTGTAAAATACAATACATGTAAATAATATTTATTTAAAACTTTTGAAATAATAATAAATATAATTTTAAATTATAAAATGTTTCATAAATAATAATAAACACATCAAAATATAAACACAAATATGAATATCAGAAAAATATACATTAATGATGTACATTATTTAGACACAAAAGCTGAAAAGTCTCAACAATAGCTGTTATGCATTTTTATTTTCCTGACTCTAGTTGTAACAATATCCACTTTATATTATTTATTAAAAAAAATATATATTTATATTTTTTCTTTGAAAAGTGAAAATTTTATATATAAATAATACTATATTTCTTAAATTTGATTTCCTGATGTATATGGGGCTTTAGAAAATTTCAATAAAAATTATCAATATAAAATTATATAGCAAACTAACTTTCTTTTATATATATTCACTTTCAAGATATTTAAATAGTTCTTTAATTAATTAAAATTATAATAACTATATTAGCACAGTAATGGCCAATTATATGAAATGTGTATGTCTGTCCATAAAGAATAAAGTTAATTTATAGTAATCTAAAATTACTTATTTTTAGATAACTATCTTATATTGCTGTCAAGTCATATGGATGCAAGATTTTTTAACATATTTATTCTTTATATTGCAATAAATCTTAGTATTTTCTATGCATTTAGTAAGGTATAAAGATCAGTTGGACATACATATACAAAATTATAACATACCTATCAATAAGAATCCAGAGTTTCCCATACATGGAATCCTTAACTCTTGTAATTAATAGTACATTTCTTACTTACATAAAAAAATTCTTAATCTTAGAATTCGTATTCTAGAGTATAAAAATTATCACTTTTATATAATAGTTTAGTTTTCTATTATTTGAGAATAATAGTAATAAATCTTTTTATATATTATGACTGTTTTGTTATATTACTGTTCTCATGACAACTGCATCAAAGGTTTGTGAAAACGTATTTTATGTTTTTAATGAAACTAATATATAAACAAACCAACAAATGCATCACATGTTATGATTTTTTACAATATATAATGTATTATGTCTCTATATAAGCATTTTGAGCTATATTTCTTAAGCTGTATACTTTAGTAGGCTTTTAGTTTTATATTTATTACCATTTTCTTTATATTAAATTTAATAGTTAAAGTAGTTATATTGTTGCTTAATATTTGTAGGTATGACCTACATACTGTCTCTATTTTGTTTTAGTTAAATAAAGAATTAGAATTAACCTCACTTTTAAAAATAGCTCTGTAAAATCAAATGATAGTTATACATTCGTTTATATTTTATTAGCTACTAAAAAACACAATTAATAGTTTATTGCTTCCAGATTTTACTTAACAGTACCAAACTTGTTGATTTCTACTGATGACCTAGTCCACTGAGGTAACATTTTTGCAGTTGTTTCATTCAAACATAAAAGTTCATTTAGGTTAGTGCATAATTAATATAATGGTTAAAAATAGAAAATAATTATTACATATGATAAATGTTGGTAATCGGTCAATACTGTTGTCAAAAGTAATGTAAAAATATGTGTTGGAATTATTCGGTAAATAAAAAATAATTAGTGATATCAAAATATATGGGGAAACTTATATCTAATGCCTGCTAATAAAAAAATAGCTCCATTTCCAGTGTTGTTTCTTTACTGTTAATACATCAGTTTTTTTCTCACTATAGTTCATTGGTGATCATATGGGAATTTTTGTTGCTTTATTTAATGCAGTTAGGTTAGATCAGAAAAATGTTGTCTATATTAAAACTGATGTATTTACTCTAGTAAATTTCATTTGTCTTTCTATTCATAAACTCTTTGTATGTAAAAATATTATAACATGTAATCCATTATTAATAACATAATCTAATAAATAAAAATCATTATAGATTATATCTTATTACATTATGCAGTAGGCATTATTTGTAATTACTTAGTTTTTGTTTCAAATGTACATATTTATTACTATAGGAATATATAATGAATAATGTTTGCTATTTATAATTTTTTACATTATATGAGGTAATTGTATAATATTTTTTATATATATTTATACACAGACTTCTTTATATTCCTATTAATATTACAAAGTTTCTCAATATAATGCTTTAATTTTTAGTTCCTAAAATTTTGTTCAAATATGGTGCATTATTCATGAGCTCCTTAAATTTGAATTGGTATGTCTTTAGAACTTTATGACTTACGTCCTGTTGATCATATTATTAACATTAACTATTATTTTATGATTTACTATATATTTATTTACTGTTGTAATTTATTATTGTTATTAAGTTACTGTTATATTTGAATACTGTATCTACTATAACTATTATGAAATTTATCAATTAAGGTAATTTTGAGGTTTTTTTCAGTTATTTCATTGCTAACTGTTTTTAAAATTATTTTCAGACATGGCAAAGGTAAATATTTGTAATGTTGAAGTACTTGACAATCCAGCTCCATTTATGTCACCGTTCAAGTTCAAATTGACATTTGAATGTCACGAACCTTTGGATGATGGTAAGTCAAAGTAGTTTTTTTAGTTATCATTTATAAACACAGCTACAGATTGAACACATATATATTTGTTTTAGATCTTGAATGGAAACTAGTGTATGTTAGCAGTGCATATCAACCAAATCTTGATCAAACGCTCGATTCTATATTGGTGGGACCAATTCCAGTCGGCCGTCACCAGTTTGTTTTTGAGGTATTTTTAATTAATATTAGTTGTTTATTAACTAAGAACGTTGTCATGTCATTACACATATTGAATTACATATATTGAAATTGTTAAGTGCGAGTGTGAACATCAATTGTTTGGTGAATTTATTTGTAGGAAACGTTTAAATTTTGTTGATTTTCAACTAATCAACAAATAAATGCTGTTTCCAAGATACCATAACATTAAGAAGTCTTTGGTGTAATTAAGAAGACTTATAATATTGTTAAACCTATTGTCCTAGGTTTAACAGATTATGTATAAGTATTAAAATAGAACAATTAAGTATTACTATAGAACAATTAAGTATTACTATAGAACAATTAAGTATTACTATAGAACAATTAAG